>OX457025.1:87045311-87299544 GCA_949752745.1 Protula sp. h YS-2021 | reverse complement strand
GTGCTATTTTGGGTAGGTTTTACGTATTTCATTTTTTTTTTAGCTGTATGCTTTAATACAATATAATACATTTTACGGTATGGTTGTAAACTGATGAGGACGTCAAGCAAGCGAAACCATCCAGGTTAAGTGCAAGTCTAAAACATAGCAATATCGCGTTTCGCATGTTGAGTGTGTTTTATATGGAAAAGATATTTAGAAATGCATTTTGTTTTTATTTCTTTTGTTTCAGCAGATGTCTTGGCCAAAGCAAGTGATGAGGGGGAGGGGCAGGAGCAAACTAGCCATGAACTTTGTCAGCCACAAGCTACAACAGCACAAGAGCAAAACTTTTTTCCAAATTTATCATTTTCTGAGATGTTGCGTGATGACGCCGAACCTGATCCTGAATTTCTAGAGCACTTGACGACCTGTAGTGCACCCGTAACATCTCGGCAGCGGCCTATTCCATCAACAGCTGTAAGGGAGGAGGACCTTATGCAAGAGCAACAGCACCATATCTTGGAAAGGTTTTGCGCGCTGACAGAAGAAACAAAAGGTGGTAAGTAAAATAGTTTTTATGCGATGTCCATTTCGCTGGTATTGAGCATTTGTGCAGTGGTAAAGTGTAGTGGTCAGAAAAATATCAATACCGTTAAACGAAGACATTATTGCTGGCGAGACCGCCCCCACACCCAAACGGCTTGTTTCACAAAATCGCAGGACGTAATATTGGTGTTAGTAGGGAGCTATTGCTATCGGTCTGTCCGTTCGTCTGTCCGTAAATTTTTTTGTCTGGGCGATATCTCAAAAACTATTTATCGGAGCTTCACGAAACTTTACAGGAAGAAAGTATATATAGTGTAAATGTGCAAACACCTGTCCGCCGCTTCATCCGTTGCACCTTGTATGTTGTTTTTATCCGGGCGGTATTTCAAAAGAGTAACTGGACCACAGTGATGTAGCTGTTATTGGCTGAAGGCTCTGCATCTCCGATGCCTATGTTTATTATTATTCAAAATTCAGTTCGTTTCACTGCAACATGTCGATACACCAGAATGAAGAAAGTGTACTTGGTGTAATTAGGGAGCTATGATGGGTTGCAACCTTCCCTCTCCTCCCCTCACCCCGCCCCTTTCTCAAAGAAAAAAAAATAGATTGAACTCAGTTTCAGCGCTCACCTCTTGGTACCCTTAATCTGGAGTCTGCTGTGGTTTTTTTTCAAAATTCAGTTCGTTTCACTGCAATATGTTGATACACCAGAATCAAAAATGTGTACTTGGTGTAATTAGGGGGCTACGATGGGTTGCAACCTTCCCTCTCCCCCCCCCCCTCACCCCGCCCCTTTCTCAAAGAAAAAAAAATAGATTGAACTCAGTTTCAGCGCTCACCTCTTGGTACCCTTAATCTGGAGTCTGCTGTGGTTTTTTTTTTCAAAATTCAGTTCGTTTCACTGCAATATGTTGATACACCAGAATCAAAAATGTGTACTTGGTGTAATTAGGGGGCTACGATGGGTTGCAACCTTCCCTCTCCCCCCCTCACCCCGCCCCTTTCTCAAAGAAAAAAAAATAGATTGAACTCAGTTTCAGCGCTCACCTCTTGGTACCCTTAATCTGGAGTCTGCTGTGGTTTTTTTTTTCAAAATTCAGTTCGTTTCACTGCAATATGTTGATACACCGGAATCAAAAATGTGTACTTGGTGTAATTAGGGGGCTACGATGGGTTGCAACTTTCCCTTCCCCCCCCCGCTCACCCCGCCCCTTTCTCAAAGAAAAAAAAATAGATTGAACTCAGTTTCAGCGCTCACCTCTTGGTACCCTTAATCTGGAGTCTGCTGTGGTTTTTTTTTCAAAATTCAGTTCGTTTCACTGCAATATGTTGATACACCAGAATCAAAAATGTGTACTTGGTGTAATTAGGGGGCTATGGTGGGTTGCAACCTTCTCCCCCCCCTCACCCCGCCCCTTTCTCAAAGAAAAAAAAAGATAGATTGAACTCAGTTTCAGCACTCGCCACTTGGTGCCCTAAATCTGGAGTCTGCTGTGGTTTTTTTTTTTTTAAATTCGGTTCGTTTCACTGCGACATGTTGATACACAACAATGTTTATTTTTTAACCAAAAAGTGCGATATGAGGTTTAGCATTTGCAGTTAATGTTATTAACAAATTGAAGTAACCAGCTCATGATGCAAACATATGAGAGGGGGTTACATTCGCTGTGGTATGGTAGTATTTTGTCCTACTTGTGTAAAAATGACTTGCTTTGCATTTGCCATGATTTCTTTGTCTGAATTTCAGTGCTATTTTAGGTTAATATATTTATTGCAGAGGCGGGAAAAGATTGTGATCCTGAGGTGTTCGAGGTGTCCCTAAGAGAGGTCATTCCGTTAGAACCGAATGTTGAACAACACGTCTCAGATTCATCGGTATTAAGTTCTCCCGTACCAATGGCTCAGATAGAAAACAGTTCTCCCGTATCAGTGGCCCAGATAGAAAAGCCAAAGAGTTTCTCACTGCGAATTCGCCCTAAACAGAAAAGGCTACAGCCCCAGTCCGATGAAAGCTCTTCCGTCGATCGTGACCATGATTCAGACTACGTACCCACTCCAAAAAAGAAAAGGCTCTCAGGAAAAAAACATAAATTTAGTTCAAGTAGCAGTGATGAGGAGTCTGATGAAGCCCCTATCACATCAACTCCACGAAAGGCAGCGAAAGCAACGGTTCGCAGACCAGCAGTGAAAAGTAGCCAGAGATCAGGTGCAAAAGCAATAGTTCGCAGACCAGCAGTGAAAAGTAGCCAGAGATCAGGTGGCAAACACAGTCAATTGAAAGCCTCATCGGCGCCAGAGAAAGACAAAAGAGGGAGACAGAAATATCTTACAAAGTCGGAGTTACAGCCCAAGTCCGTCAGAAGCTCTGGCCACGCTCATGATGGTGATTCAGACTCCGTACCCACTGCGAAAAAGAAAAGGTTACCAGGAAAAAAACATACATTTACTACAAGTAGCAGTGAGTCTAATGAAACCCCTGTCACAACTCCAGGAAAAGCGGCGAAAGCAACGGTTCGCAGATCAGTGAAAAGTAGCGAGATCTCAGGCGACGAACACGGTCAGATGGAGGACCCATCGGTGCCTGTTGGAGAAAAAGACACAACAGAGGGACCGATGTTTAGTTCAAGTACCGACAGATCCGAATCTACGCCCGTCACATCGACCCCAATGAAATCACGTCGCAAGTCAGCGAAACGAACGGTTTCAACACCATCAGCTTTAAGAAGCGAAACCTCGGATACAGAACCAGCTACTGCAATTGAATCTTCAACGGTAGCAACTGCGGATAGTGATTTCGATCTACCAAGACTGGACCCAGCCAGTAAAAAAAAGCATTGTTGTTTCTTCTGTCACAAATTGATTGCACGTGTAGCCGAACATTGCACAGGCGTCCATCGAAACGAAGACGAAATAAAAGTTATAAAAGAAATCAAAGACAAGCGTTGTCGTGCATTGGAATGGGATAGAATTCGAAAATTGGGAGATTATTGGTACAACAAACAGGCCAAAAAGAAAGGGTTGAAAGACTTAATTGTCAAATACCGAAACACCATGAGGAAGAGGGAGAAAGCGACTGAAGAAAAAGAGTACCTGTTGTGTCCATACTGCAAGGCAATGATAACGAAAGAAAACTTCGCACGTCATCAAAGGAGGGAATGTAAGCAAAATGCAGATCGACGGGAAAAAGGAGAGAAAATTGATACGCCCGAAAAAACTACGCGAAAACGACTTGTTCCTGAGGCAAGAGCTAAAATGATGCAAGTGGACACCAAGTCTGAATCTGTTAAAAAGGCTTTGGCACGCATGCACCCGTGTCATACGACGGAGATCATAAAGAACGACAAGTTGCTGCTAGAGCTGATGGAATTTTTATCCGATAAACATGGTCATATGTCGAAGGCGCAAAGTATGATAACACAACCCGTCATAGCTTTGGCAAAGTTACTTAAGCTGTGTCGCGAGAAATATCCCGATGTTTTCGTAAGCAGTGAAGACCTAGTCCACCCTGGCCACTACAGGCTAATGGAGAGCGTTATTAAAATGTCCCAGGACGAAGGACCAGCATCACAAGAAGAATTCAGCCATCCATCGGCGGTTATGAGATTAGGAGGAACTCTAAGAACCCTTGCAACCGAATACGAGATGCATTGCCTACGAAATGGAGACTACTCGAAAAACAAGATTGCCTCTGTGTTCCATTCTGTGCTCGATCGTTATTACACATGTTTGTCCAGACGAGCTAACTTCCTGCTAAAGCGACGAAAATTTAACAAGAGAAAAATTCTGCCAATGTTTCAAGACATTGACAAGTTTTTCCAACACATATCGAACAGAATGAAGGTACTTCATACGAAACCGGCGAAAGAAGACATCTATAGGGAAGTCGTGGTGTATACCCTCGCACAGGTGATAATGTTCAACAGAAAACGCAGTGGTGAGGTCGAAAGGTTGCTATTGAAGGATTTAACTGACGGTCTGAAAATTTCATCAGAGCCAGATCCCGAATATCTAGCGGGAATGCAGGAATTCGAAAAGCAGTTGGCAAGCAAATTGATCAGGATTGAGTTCTTGGGGAAATGCTCTAGACGAATATCGGTGCTGTTAACAAACGATATGCACGAAAACATCAAGCTGCTGCTGAAGCTACGCGAAAAGTACGTCCACAAGAACTCGGTTTATGTCTTTGCACGTCCCGGAAATTATAACACACCGATGGAGGGGCACGTCGCGGTAAAAAAGGTAGCAGTGGAAGCAGGCCTTACCGACTTGAACATTTTTAATTCAACAAACATGCGAAAACACCTTGCAACGATGTCGCAAGTGTTAAACTTGCCGCACGTAGAGCAGGACTTTTTGGCAAATTTCATGGGTCACGACATAAGGGTTCATAGGGATTACTACAGATTACCGGTCGACATTGTCGAAAAGAGTAAAGTGGCACAGGTCCTCATTGCCATAAACAGTGGGAAGCCAAGGGAACCATACCAACAAACGGGCTACGAAGCGTTGCCGGATGTGGAAATTGGCGAGGTGACTGCACAGGGTGGACCAACGGAAAGTAGGTTTATGTTGCACTTTACGTGCAAAATGTACTTCAAAATTTGTAAGAAAATTTGAAAAGTATAGTTAGCTGACTTTGTAACAGGGAGATGTTAAAAAACCCAAAAAATGTTTTAAGATGTGTGTGTTTCAGTACGTTTATTTTCCTACTTTTTTCGACCCCGTTCCCATGTATGTTTTACAGCTGAGAAGATTTGAAGTAACACACAGTTCAGTTTGGCGCGAAAATGACGTGTATATGTAATTGGGAGTTAATTTGATACCCGTCTATGCTGTTCGCAGGTGATGTTGAAGAATCAGACGGAGAGGGAGAAGTGGACGTCATAAGAGAGACGGAGCAACGACTGCTGGGTAAGAAACCTATTAATCGGATTTCGCTTGAATTGTGCGTAAACAGTCAGGAGTAAAGTTGTGTAAGATGATAAAGGGGTGATATTTGTAATGACTATTTCATTAAACGTTTTTTTTTTATTATTTTTTTTTAAACATTGTTCAGAATGTAATTATCATTTACAAGGCTGTACAAAACATGAGACAGTAGTAATAAAATGTGTGACCTTTGAATTTCGCAGGTTTTTGGTACTGCTGCAACTCCGCCAATGTTATTTATAACAAAGTGGCATTTTTTTATGTTTTTACAGGCGATCAAGCAACTCGTCCCCACTTCAGTGAAGTTGAAGTGGCTCTCATGAAGACCATATTCAAGAAAGAATTACACCACAGAGGTAGTCTTCCAACGTTAGATGAAGTGGAGGATCGAGTTCGAGACGAGGAAATGTTACTGGGTCGTTCTGTGAGAGAAATCTTCAATTTCCTGAAAGCGCAGAAGAAAAAAAGTACCAAAGCAAAAAAACAACAAACAGCAGCTCCTTCCGCTCCTGCTCCACCGACCGCTGATGCTTCAGACGATAGTTCAGGTACAAGCATACAAGCAAAAATATTAAAGAAAGATGTACTTCACATTTCGCATGGAGTGAGAGACTAAGAAAATTTTAGTGTAGATGAATATTTAACATTGTTTTTAATTGTATGTTGTTGACCCTTCACTATGTATAATTAATTTCTCTTGCATATAAGCAAAAACATTGCATTTAGACGTGTTCATTTATGTTTTTCTTTCAGACGAGGTGGAATATGAAATTCCTTTGCCTGTCACCTCAGTATCATCACTTATGAAAAAGAAACGGAAGAAATCCGGTCACAGCCGCAGGTCAGAGAGTCCCAAGAAAACTAAAGGTAGGATTTAACAGAAAGCATTCGGTTCACATAAATTTTAGGTGGTACATTTCGCGTGGTTCTGTTAATAGCGTTGCGAAAACTATATTGAATGTAACGTGTGCTTTCGCAAGAATTGACAGTTCATTGCACTTACATTTTATAATCTCGCCTTATCTTTTGCAATGCTCGACACTTAATGTAAACTCACAAATTTATTTTGCTAGATACACATGTTTTACACTTGTGCAAATTATTTTACAGGTTCGAGTAGGCCGTGGACAACAGAGGAAAAAGAGGCGGTGCATAAACATTTCCAAGGCCACATTGACCGATACAAGCCGCCAACGATGAAAGAAATCAAGTCCTGCCTTTCAGAGGAAAGTGATATTTTAGGACACAGGAACAAAGTTCAGTTGCGGGCATACCTTTCAAATTTGTACAAGAGAAATAGAAAGGCGGAAGAAGCTTCAGATCCGTTTAAAAAATAAGAAAATATTTTGGGGACATTTCGCTGTGATATCATGTTTGTGGTATTCTGTTTTGGTTTACACAAGTGCGGGGAGTTTTCTTTTTAACTGTCAGTTCGAAAGTTCTCTGTTCGGAGTGACCAATTTCAAAGTTTATGAACGTTGTGAGATTGGGTAGTACGAGTAAATAATATGTGACAGAGTCTCAAAACTTGCAAATTTTGCTGATGTTTCTGTGAGTAAGAACATTTTGGTGTTCGCACATTTCGCATGGTTGTGTACGTACATTTGGCATGTCAATTCGAAAGCTTTAACTGTGTTAATTGCAGGCAACTTTTCTCACACCAAGTGTGACTTTGATACGTACAAAACCATGCGAAATGTGCGAACACCAAAATGTTCTAATTCACAAACATCGGCAAAATTTATTTTAATTTGTAAGGGAGGGGGGCTGTGCTGTGACGTTCAAGTCTTACCTTGGCACGGGGTTCGTGTGTGGGACTAACTGTGTAACTCGAGTGGGAAGGGAAAAATGTTGAAGACGCAAAGCGCACGGTAGCGGAGTAGAAAGGATAAATATACACTTCCTTCGTTGCTATTCATTGTATAACATGTTTTTTATGCTTATGTTTCTGTCGTTGCATTTTCTGGCGGTGAAACGTGATGTCTTCCATGGTGTTAGTAATGTCAGTGTTTTCATGGTAACACTGGACGTAGTGTTGTAAGTCGGCATCGGGGGCCATCGGTTGTGGCGTTATTACTTAAACTCGTGCGGTTGGTTTAAACAAAGCACTTGCTAGGTAGACAGGAAAAGGTGTATTGACAAACATACTCATTTAATATTGGGGGTGGGTGGGTGGGATTGGTGGTAGGGGATTGTCGATTTATCAAGAGCTTTCAAAAATTACGGGGCAGGTTTTTTCGTTTTCCAGTATTAAGTCAGGACACCTGTCTTTATGAAATCATGCTGTTTGACCCAGCGAGTATTTGTTTTAATTTGTTTTTAGTTTCGCTGTCAGAAAGCGTACTTGTTAGAAATGAAAGTAAGGGAGGGGGGCTGTGCGGTGACGTTCAAGTCTTACCTTGGCACGGGGTTCGTGTGTGGGACTAACTGTGTAACTCGAGTGGGAAGGGAAAAATGTTGAAGACGCAAAGCGCACGGTAGCGAAGTAGAAAGGATAAATATACACTTCCTTCGTTGCTATTCATTGTATAACATGTTTTTTATGCTTATGTTTCTGTCGTTGCATTTTCTGGCGGTGAAACGTGATGTCTTCCATGGTGTTAGTAATGTCAGTGTTTTCATGGTAACATGAAGCTTCAGATCCGTTTAAAAAAAAGACGCTATTTCGGGACCATTTCGCTGTGATGTCATGTTTGTGGTATTCCGTTTTGGTTTACACAAGTGGGGGGAGTTTTTTTTGTATCAGTTTTTCCATGCAGTTCACTGTTCTTATACGAAGTGACCGACTTCATATTTATGAACGTCACGGGTCTGAGTAGTACGGGCAATTTTCATATAACGGGGTCTCAAAACCTGCCAAATTTGCCGAGGTATTAAGAAGTGTTTTGGTTCGTACATTTCGCATGGTTATGTGCGGTCGCGTATCAGGTTTCAGAGTGTTATTTGTATTTGATTTTTCTCGTTTACAGTGACAAACTGTAAATTTATGAAAGTGGCGTTGATGGATAGTACGGATAAGTTTCATGTGACAGGGTCACAAAAGGTGCAAAGTTTGCCGATGTATTTAAAAAAGAAATACTTGCGTCGTAGATTTCGCGTGGTTGCACTGCATTTCGCATGGTTGTAGATGTGTGCGTACATTTCGCTTGTCAGTTCGAAAGCATTAGCTGTGTTATTTGCAGTTCACTGCTCCTATAAGAAGTGGCCGACTTTAAATTTATGAGCGTTGCGAGATGATGTAGTACGAGAAAATGATATGTGGCAGGGTCTCAAAACTTTACAAATTTTGCTGATGTTTCTGTGAGTAAGAACATTTTGGTGTTCGCACATTTCGCATGGTTGTGTACGTACATTTGGCATGTCAATTCGAAAGCTTTAACTGTGTTAATTGCAGGCAACTTTTCTCACACCAAGTGTGACTTTGATACGTACAAAACCATGCGAAATGTGCGAACACCAAAATGTTCTAATTCACAGAAACATCGGCAAAATTTTCGAAGTTTGAGACCCTGTTACATACATGGTTGTGGACGTACATTTCGCATGTGATATTTTAGGACACAGGAACAAAGTTCAGTTGCGGGCATACCTTTCAAAATTTTACAAGAAAAATAAAAAGGCGGATGAAGCTTCAGATCCATTTAAAAAAAAAATAAACTGTTTTGGGGACATTTCGCGGTGATGTCATTTTTGTGGGATTCTGTTTTGGTTTACACAAGTGGGAGGAGTTTTTTTTTTTGTATCAGTTTTTTTTCCATGCAGTTCACTGTTCTTAATCGAAGTGACCGACTTCTAATTTATGAACGTCACGGGTCTGGGTAGTACGGGCAATTTTCATGTAACGGGGTCTCAAAACCTGCCAAATTTGCCGAGGTATTAAGAAGTGTTTTGGTTCGTACATTTCGCATGGTTATGTGCGTTCGCGTATCAGGTTTCAGTGTGTTATTTGCATTTGATTTTTCTTGTATAAAGTGACAGACTGTAAATTTGTGAAAGTGGCGGTGATGGATAGTACGGATAAGTTTCATGTGACAGGGTCACAAAAGCTGCCAATTTTGCCGATGTATTTAAAAAATAAATACTTGCGTCGTAGATTTCGCGTGGTTGCACTACATTTCGCATGGTTGTAGATGTGTGCGTGCATTTCGCTTGTCAGTTCGAAAGTATTAGCTGTGTTATTTGCATTTCACTGCTCCTATAAGAAGTGGCCGACTTTAAATTTATGAGCGTTGCGAGACGATGTAGTACGAGAAAATGATATGTGGCAGGGTCTCAGAACTTGCACATTTTGCTGATGTTTCTGTGAGTAAGAACATTTTGGTGTTCGCACATTTCGCATAATTGTGTACGTAAATTTCGCTTGTCAATTCGAAAGCTTTAGCTGCATTATTTGCAGTCCATTTTTCTCACACCAAGTGGCCGAATTAAGTACGTACAAAACCATGCGAAATGTGCGAACACCAAAATGTTCTAATTCATAGAAGCATCGGCAACATTTTTGAAGTTTGAAACCCTGTTACATACATGGTTTTGGACGTACATTTAGCATGTGATATTTTAGGACACAGGGACAAAGTTCAGTTGCGGGCATACCTTTCAAATTTTCACAAGAAAAATAAAAAGGCGGATGAAGCTTCAAATCCGTTAAAAAAATAAACTGTTTTGGGGACATTTCGCGGTGATGTCATGTTCGTGGGATTCTGTTTTGGTTTACACAAGTGTGGGGAATTTTTTTTTTTTTTTTGTATCATTTTTTCCATGCAGTTCACTGTTCTTATACGAAGTGACCGACTTTTAATTTATGAACGTCACGGTTCTGGGTAGTACGGGCAATTTTCATGTAACGGGGTCTCAAAACCTGCCAAATTTGCCGAGGTATTAAGAAGTGTTTTTGTTTCGTACATTTCGCATGGTTATGTGCGTTCGCGTATCAAGTTTCAGTGTGTTATTTGCATTTGATTTTTCTTGTATAAAGTGACAGTCTGTAAATTTATGAAAGTGGCGGTGATGGGTAGTACGGATAAGTTTCATGTGACAGGTGACAAAAGCTGCCAAGTTTGCCTATGTATTTAAAAAAAATAAATACTTGCGTCGCAGATTTCGCGTGGTTGCATTACATTTCGCATGGTTGTGTATGAGCGTACATTTCGTTTGTCAGTTCGAAAGTTCTCTGTTCGGAGTGACCAATTTCAAAGTTTATGAACGTTACGAGATTGGGTAGTACGAGCAAAAGGTATGTGACAGAGCCTCAAAACTTGGAAATTTTGCCGATATTGCCGTGATTAAGAAAATTTCGGTGTTCGCACATTTCGCATGGTTGTGTGCGTACATTTCGCATGTCAGTTTGAAAGTTTTAATTGTGTTATTTGCAGTTCACTTTTCTCATACTAAGTCACCTACTTTAGTACGTACACAACCATGCAAAATGTGCGAACACCAAAATGTGCTTATTTACAGAAACATCGGCAAAATTGTCAAAAGTTTGAGACCGTGTCACATGCATGGTTGTTATACGTTCATTTCGCATGATTGTGTATAAACGTGCATTTCGCTTGTCAGTTTTACCTGTTATTTGCAGTTCACTGTTCTTATACGAAGTGACCGACTTTAAATTTATGAACGTCGCGAGAAGGGCGTACGCGCAAACGTGACATTGTCTCAAAACTTGGAAAATTTGCCGATGTTTCCGTGATTAAAAAATTTTGGTGTTCGCACATTTCGCATGATTTTGTACGTACATTTCGCATGTCAGTTTGAAAGTTTTAATTGTGTTATTTTCAGTTAATTTTTCTCATACGAAGTCACCGACATTAACTTTATGAACGTCACGAGAGGGGTAGTACACCCAAGTTGTGTTGCATGGTCTCTAAACTTGCAAATTTTGTGCATGGTTGTGTACGTACATTTCGCAAGTTAGTTTGAAAGTTTCTGCTGTGTATTTTGTTTTCTTTAGGAAGCTTTTATGTGGTTTATATCTCATTGCCTCACGTTTTTTTCGGCCTATCATTAAATTTTAAGTAGTGTACATAACACTGAGCTTGAAAATCAGATAGAGTTGGTTATTTACACAAGACGGTTATATCAGTGAAGGATTTTGTTGTATTATTTTTCCTGTATTTTGGTTATATTTTAAAAGAGTTTTGGTTTTAAACATTCATCTGTATAAATCTGTATTTTGTTTTTAAACAATTCATCTGTATAATATAAATCTATGTTTTTAAACATTCATCTGTTTTAATATCTTTTGTGCTGCTCTTCAATATTTTGTAAATCTTCAATTAATGTTAAATAGTTTATGTATAGAAATGAAAGAAAATAAATATTACATTGGGATTATGTAATAAATAAAATAAAAGGTGTAAATAAAAGAAAACAAACTCTACGCTTGTTTGGCTTTTATTTAGTGTTTCCCTAATACTCTTTTACAGAAAGCACGTGGCCTTTGTTTATAAACAAAATCGGTTTGTTTACATTTTTTACACAGTCTCGATTCACATCAAACTTATAGTTGCAGATATCAAAAAATGGTGTAAAATATGCAAATTATGTAAACAAAATATTCTGTTTCGCAGGGTTCATGCTTTGTTAAATTTCTCTTAATCTGTTGTCTTTTATATATTTTAGCTTTCGGAATTGAATGTAAAAAAAATCTACCGAGATTTTCATATACAACTTATGTCTGAAAAGTCCCTAATAACGAAGTTAGATTTTTGGCGTACATTTCGCGAGTTGGAGAAGAAATCGCGATTCGTCGTTTGTTTCCCGACATACCTGTATATGTGTGTGTGTGTGTGTGTGTGTGTGTGTGTGTGTCAGTCTGTTGTGAACAAAGTGTTGTGTGCAAGATATCTCGAGAACGAAACGTCGGATCGAGTTCAAACTTGATCGATTTATTCCTTGGTTAGGTCGGACGGTTCTATCAACTTTTGACGCATGTCACGTGGTTAGGGCAGGCGTATGACGTCATTACGTAAAAATCTTGTGTGCGAAATTTCTCTGCCGCTGAACATCGGAGAAAGTTGAAACTTGGTAGGATTGTTGCTTGGTATGTCCAAAAGACTTTCTAGAATTTTTTTGCAAGTAGAACGAACGGATGCGGCGTATGACGTCATCACGTAAAATATGTATATATTTTGAACAAGATCTTGTGTGCAATATATCTCAATAACAAAAAGTCCTATCGACTTCAAATTTTATATGAACATTCCTTGGGTCAGTCGGACAGTTCTATCAACTTTTCACGCATGTCACGTGATGAGGGCAGGCGTATGACGTCATTACGTAAAAATCTTGTGTGCGAAATTTCTCAGCCGCTGAACTTCGGAGAAAGTTGAAACGTGGCAGGATTGTTGCTTGATAGGTCCGAAAGACTCTATAGAATTTTTTCGCGAGTAGAATGAACGAATGCGGCGTATGACGTCATCACGTAACATATGTATATATTTTGCACAAGATCTTGTGTGCGAAATATCTCGACAACGGAAAGCCGTATCGACTTCAAATTTTATATGAACATTCCTTGGGTCAGTCGGACGGTTCTATCAACTTTTGACGCATGTCACGTGATGAGGGCAGGCGTATGACGTCATCACGTAAAAATCTTGTGTGCGAAATTTCTCAGCTGCTGAACATCATAGAAAGTTGAAACTTAGTGGGATTGTTGTTTGATAGGTCCGAAAGATTCTGTAAATTTTTTTCGCGAGTAGAACGAACGAATGCGGCGTATGACGTCATCACGTAAAATATGTGTATATTTAGAACCAGATTTTGTATGCATAATATCTCTATAACGGAAAGTCATTTCGACTTCAAATTTTATATGAGCATTCCTTGGGTCAGTTGGACGGTTCTATCAACTTTTGACGCATGTCACGTGATGAGGGCAGGCGTATGACGTCATCACGTAAAAATCTTGTGTGCAAAATTTCTCAGCTGCTGAACATTGGAGAAAGCTGAAACTTGGTGGGATTATTGCTTGGTAGGTCCGAAAGAAACTTTAAATTTTTTTCGCGAGTAGAACGAATGAATGCGGCGTGTGACGTCATCGCGTAAAATATGTGTATATTTAGAACCAGATTTTGTATGCATAATATCTCTATAACGGAAAGTCATTTCGACTTCAAATTTTATATGGATATTCTTTGGTTCAGTCAGACGACTGTTTCAACTTTTAAAAAAAAATTATCTGTTGTTAAGCAAAATTTCTCGACATCGGAAAGTCGGATCGACTTTAAATTTGGTGTAGTTATTCCTCGGATAAGTCGCACGGTTTTGATTAAACATTACTAAATTCGTGTAGAAAATCAAGAAAGGTGTATAACGTCAACACTCCCCCCCCCCCCCCCCCCGCCTCCCCATTTTTTGGCTCCTTTGTTATCAAAGCATAGGTGTTAACTACGCTGGGGATTTCAGCGTTTTGCAGAAGATTCTCGAGTGTTCCTGCATTCTTTGGAAAGCTTCAAAACAGTAACAGCATTAATGTGGGTCCATTGCTATTTGTTAGTGCCTGAAATTAAGCTTTTTGTGCGTTTCTTATCTACGGCTGTTACGTAACTTGCCACTCAGTCAGGGGTCAGTGTCAGTTGTGGTGCATGATCTACGAGGTCATGGAATGTTATAGGTCTAAGCAAGTCTAGCTATTGATTTTTTTTTCGCCGCATACTTGATTCGGTTGCCAAGGTATCCTATATATAGGAGCTATTTTGTATCGATTGGCAATGTTTGCAGAAGCATTTTTCGCTATTAAAGTGGGTCATCTGATATCTTGTGTTATGAGAAACAGCTCACCATTTTGGCACCGAAATGCCTTCCCCCTTCTCCCACCGAGGTGCGTCATCTGATGCGCAGTTATGAAGAAGGCCTTTTTAGTGCTATTTGGCCGATGGGAATGTGCGAAGACAAGGTAGTCTATCATGGCTGTAACTACACTTAGGGTACAGACCGTTACCGTTGCCTTGGGTAAAAGGGTTAGAGTTGTGTTTGTAGTCGGAACTATATTAAATAGCTGGGGTGGGGGGGGGGGGGGGCGGAGGAGGGCGTGTGGAGGATGATGGTTAACAAAAAAAAAATCCCGACCACCTTCAAGACCTGGATAAAAAGTAAGACCCGTTCGTCGTGACCCCTTCCAGATTCGGGTAAAAAGACGTACGGTAAAACCTGCCTGTCTTGACCAACTTCCAGACCCGGATAAAAATGTGACGTAGAGTAAAACTACTTTAATGACCAACTTCAGATCTGGGTGAGAAGGGCCTACAGTAAAACCCGTTTTAGCGACCACCTTCCAGACTCATATGAAAAAAAAGACGTCCATTTATAGCTGTTTTAGTGACCACCATCTGTGTGGTTTATTTTGAGTTTTTTTTACAATGAATTAAGGTTATGTTTGCAGAAATGAACATTTTATTTCAGTAATTAAAAAAAAAAGGAACTTTTCTTTTGGGGGGGGGGGCGATCATGGGTTTGGTCGGGGAGACATTTGTTTTTGTTCACAAAAACAAGAAACTAAGTAGGTATCGACTGAAAGTGTATAACATAAGCCTGTACTCTTATGTTTCGTGTGCACTGGCCGCTCTAGTTTTCATTCGATGTCATTTATTTTTGGTGTGAGGCATCTCTAAACGGTCGTGCATACGGCTTGTGCTTTTTTAGTCGATCGGGTGATTTTTGAATTTTTGGGGAATTTTTGAAGAAAAAATTTTAAAATGTATCTCTTCCTACATTTTTGACCCGATGTCATTTATCTTTGGTATGAGGTACCCCTGAGGAGTCCTACATACGGCTTGTGCTTTTTTAGTTGATCGGACAATTTTTTGTATTTTTGTCGAATTTTTTAAGCAAAAATTTCGAAAATAATTCAAAACGCATCTACTCCTACAATTTTCATTCGATGTCATTTATTTTTGGTGTGAGGCATCCCTAAGCGGTCGTGCATACGGCTTGTGCTTTTGTAGTCGATCGGGTGATTTTTGAATTTTTGGGGAATTTTTGAAGAAAAAATTTTAAAATGTATCTCTTCCTACATTTTTGAACCGATGTCATTTATTTTTGGTATGAGTTACCCCTGAAGGGTCCTACATACGGCTTGTGCTTTTTTTTAGTCGATCGGACAATTTTTGTATTTTTGGGCAATTTTTTAAGCAAAAATTTCAAAAGCAATTCAAAACGCATCTACTCCTACAATTTTGATTCGATGTCATTTATTTTTGGCTTGAGGCATCCCTAAGCGGTCGTGCATACGGCTTGTGCTTTTTTAAGTCGATCGGGTGATTTTTGAATTTTTGGAGAATTTTTGAAGAAAAATTTTTAAAATGTATCTCCTCATACATTTTTGATCTGATGTCATTTTGTTTTTTTTTTGGTATGAGGGATCCTAAAGGGTCGTGCATACGGCTTGTGCTTTTTAATCGATCGGACAATTTTTGTATTTTTAGAAAAAAAACTTCAAAATGCATTTCCCCTACAGTTTTGAATCGATGTCTTTTTTTTTTTTTTATTTATTATTTTTTTTTTTCGTTTGAGGCATCCCTAAAGGGTTGAGCATACGGCTTGTGGATTTTTAGTCGATCCGACAATTTCTGTATTTTTAGGGAATTTTAGAAGAAAAACTTCAAAATGCATTTCCTCCTACAGTTTTTATCCGATTTCATTTATTTTTGGTATGGGGCATCCTTAGGTGGGTCGGGCATATTTGGCTTTTGCTATTTGACTCGACTTGGCAATTTTTGATTTCGGGGGAATTTTTTATGAAAATACCCCAAAATGCATCTTCTCCTGCAGTTTTGACCAGACATCATTTTGGGGCTGAGGCGTGCTTAGGGTGTCGTGAATACGGCCTGTGCTTTTCGAGTCGATCATAGAATTTTTGGGGAATTTTTGAAGAAAAAAATTTAAAATGCATTTCCTCCCACAGTTTTTATCAGATTTCATTTGTTTTTCATACGAGCCGTCTCTAGGGGGTCATGCATACGGCTTGTGCTTTATGAGTGAATCGGAAAACTTTTGAATTTTTTCTGAATTTTTGAAAAAAAAATTAAGTGAATCTCCTCGTACAGCGCACATTCGCAGTAGTCCAAATTAAGCACTGCGCATCGTTTCAAGTTAAATAAACATGCGCATTGGTCCGAAATGTGAACCGCGTATCGACGGAAGATTAATAAACAAGTGAACTGGTCCAAAATAAGCGCCTCGCCTCAACGCAAGTTAAATAAACATGCGCACTGGCCCGAAAAAAGAACTACACATCGACGCAAGTTGTATAGATATGCGCAGTGGTCCGAAATGCGAACCGCGCATCAACGCAACCGAAAGAAACATGCGCACTGGTCCGAAATGCGAACTGCACAATAACGCAAGTTAAATAAATATGCGCACTGGTCCGAAAAAAAAGAACCGCACATCAACGCAACCCAAAGAAACATGCGCACTGGTCTGAAATGAGAACCACGCATCGACGCAAGTTGAATAGACATGCGCAGTGGTCTGAAATGAGAACCGCGCATCAACGCAAGTTAAATAAACATGCGCAGTGGTCGGAAGAAAGAACCACGAATCGACGCAAGTTGAATACACATAAGAGTCGGACATCGACGGGACTTAAATAAACTTGCATTCTAATCCGAAATGCAAATCGCGTGTCAACGCAAGTTAAATTAACATGCACACTGGTCCGAAATGCGAACCGCGCATCAACGTAAACTAAAGAAACAGGCACACTGGTCCGACATTCGAACCGCGCATCAACACAAGTTAAATAAACATGCGCACTGGTCCGAAATTCGAACCGCGCATCAACGCAAGTTAAATAAACATGCGTAGTGGATCGAAATGCGAACCACGCGCCAACGCAATTTAAATAAACATTTGCACTGGTCCAAAATAAGCACTGCGCATCAACGCAAGTTAAATAAACATGCGCACTGATTCGAAATTCGAGCCCCGCATCAACGCAAATTAAATAAACATGCGCACTGGTCCAAAATGCAAACCGCGCACCAACGCAAGTTACATAAATATATGCAGACGTCCAAAATAAGCACCGTGCATCAACGCAAGTTAAATAAACATGCAAGCTGGTCCGAAATGCGCACCGAGCATCAAGGCAACCTAAGGAAACTTGCGCGCGTGTCCAAAATAAGTATCACTCATTAACGCAAGTACAATAAACATGTGCATTGGTCTGGAATAAGAACCGCGCATCGATGCAAGTTAAATAAACATGCACACTGGTCCGAAATAAGAACCGCACATCAACACAAGGTAAATAAAAATGCGCACTAATCCGAAATAAGAACCGCATATCAACACAAGGTAAAAAACATGGGCGCTGGTCCGAAATAAGAACCGCACATCAACGCAAGTTAAATAAACATGCGCACTTGGCTGAACAAGAACCGTGCATCGAGGCAAGTTACATAAATATGCGCACTGGTCCGAAATGCGAGCCTTGTTTGAACGTATCTATGGCAGACTATCCAGTCTACCAGAGATACAAAAAAATCTGTTTCCCATTTTTCTGGGAAAGAAATCTTTGTATGCATTTATCGGTCTATGTTCTGGTCCGGTGCTAAATTAATTATTCAGCTAGCTCTTTGCCGTCTCATCTTTTGAAGCCCAATTTTTCAGGGAAATTCCCTTGCTCATGTACGCTGGTTTTGGTCTTATTGCTTTTCGTAAGCTGGGACTTTGTCCTTGGACAAACTTGTTCTTTAAAATGCTACTGCTCTTACAGTTTTGCTCCAATCGTTTTTCCTATTACGCAGGAATGTTCCCTGGGTGGTCCCCCACCTGGCTATTACTTTTTTTGACGTTGACGAAAAACTGACAAAATGGCGGCACTTTTTGTGCCCGTTTTGACACATTTTTAAAATGCTACTCCTCCTACAGTTTTACTCCAATCGTTTAGATGTTACGCAGGGATGTTCCCCAGGGGTTCGCCTACCAGGCTATTATTATTATTATTATTATTTTTTTTTTTTTTTGCGGTTCGTCAAAAACTGCCGAAATGGCGGAACTTTGAAGTTTCGCAAAAACTGGAATAAATGGTAGTAAATAACTGAATTGCCAAACCATTGATTTCTCTCAGTCTTTTTCAAATAGATCTAAAATTTTACTCGAAAGTTTCTTAGGTGCTTCTCCACCTGGACTTTGCTTTTTTCGCAAATGACAAAAAATGCCGAAATGGTGGGATTTTAAAACTTTTGTAAAATTGTGTAATTGTCGGTAAATACGTGAATCGTCAAAACCCAACCTCTCCAACATCCTTTTTCGGGTAGCTTCCACCAGGGGGAAACTCGTTTTTGTGTATTAAAATTATGAAAAGTTTACGTTCAGAAACCAAGTTCGTCATTTTTTGGCCTAACGGTGTTCGTTTCAGAGTTTTTCTCTTTCCTTGTTTGGTAACTCGGCTGGGTCATGTCCTTGGACATGCTTTTTTTTTTACGTTTTGTGTTGTTTTTTTAGGTACCGGTGCTTAATTATGACGTGTTATGTTGTTTAGGTAACGGTACTTATTTGTTACGTTTTATGTTGTTGTTTAGGTACCGGTGCTTAATTATGACGTGTTATGTTGTTTAGGTAACGGCACTTATTTGTTACGTTTTATGTTGTTTTTTAGGTACCGGTGCTTAATTATGACGTGTTATGTTGTTTAGGTACCGGTGCTTAATTATGACGTGTTATGTTGTTTAGGTACCGATGCTTAATTATGACGTGTTATGTTGTTTAGGTACCGGTGCTTACGCTGCTTCAACTTTGACATGTGCCAGAACTGCTTCTTCTCAGGACGTAAAGCCAAAGGTCACAAGCTGACGCACCCTATGCAAGAATATAGTACTGCTGTAAGTACTAACTGACTATATTGCTTGCCTGCGCCCATTTCCTCTCTTCAACTTTCTGCCTCTGTCTCAACCCCCAACCAGCTCTTTAATTTACCCTCTGCCCCCCCCCCCCTCTACTTTTCCCTCCCCTTCCTTCCTACAAAATCTGTTGCCCTTAAAGTAGATAGCTGTGGTGGGTATATTACTGCAAATACCAGTGGAAACAACATCAATTGAAACGGCATACCTGGCCTACACGAGCACATAACAAGGGTGACGGCATTTTGGCAAATATACGTGCGCATTGTGATTATGCTGATGGCAAGGTGTCCTCTTAAAACAGCCAGATCTGACACAGGTGAATTGTTCAGAGAGAGGGGGGGAGGGGGTCATTGCCAGTGGCGCCATCTCGAGAGTCAGCGGGAGTGGGAATCTGAGTCTCCCTGGAGGTGCCTTCGGCCAGCGCTATCACATGTGCATCTGGCTTGATTAGCTAAAAGACCGTACAGTTTTATTGATGACTCCACGTTTTGTTGCGTGTTGCTTCACTCAGCTGCGTTTGATTCTTTGTTGCGTTTGGGTCACGAGTCACGCAAAGCTGTGATAAATCGCTGCCACTGCTGGTATTAAGACAAGTCAAAACTATTTGTCTGTGAAGGTTTTCTAAGAGAGGAAGGTCTAAAAACGCTTTTGGTTCTGTAGGTTTTTGGCTCTCTCCTCTCTTGTTCTGGTGATCAGATATCATAACGAAGTTCAACCTTTTAAATGCATTACAGCTGATGTTCAGGCTTTGTGTGTTGAAACACTTTGACTGATGATCTTATTATTTAAAACCCGCAGTGGACTATCGAAGCAGCGTCTCCAGCCCTCCAACACCCCCCCCCCCCCCACACACACACTTTATCATTTCTACTTTGTGTTTATCTTTATACTAAGTTCATGGCATCTGTTTATGTATGGAGATTGTGGTCTTGTCATCTGAGATTATGGTTATGGTATCTGAGATTGTGGTTATCGCATTTGAGATTATGGTCACAGCATCTGAGATTGTGGTCATGGCATCTGAGATTATGATTTTCGTATCTGAGATTGTGGTTATCGCATCTAAGACTATGGTCACGACATCTGAGATTATGGTCATCTAAGATTATGGTCATTGCAGCTGAGATTGTGATTATGTCATCTGAGATTATGGTCATCTGAGACAATGTTCACGGCATCTGAGATTATGGTCATGGCATCTGAGATGGTGGTCATGTCATCTGAGATTATGGTCATCTGAGACAATGTTCACAGCATCTGAGAAATGTTTTTTGTAGAAGTTTCCTGTCCAGGTGCGTCGATGTTAACAGCAGATTTCGAAGTGGACCTGTTTGCTGCAATCTCGAGCATGACCAAGATGTTTACTGTGTTGTCTTTGAAGCAGCCTTTAGGCGTGGTACTAGAAACAAGTCTTATAATAATCAGAAACCCAAGATGGCCTTGGAATTGTCTTTTCATCCTCCGTGAAACGGAGGGATATAGTTATGAGCTGCTCCGTGCGACAAGTCCGTCTGTCTGTCCACAAAAAGTACTGAGTTTTGTCCGGCCGACTTTTCATAGAAGGGATTGTCGCAGGAACGTGAAACCTTTCATGGTGAAAATATATATATTGAAGATGTGCAACGTGGCATTGTTGTCAAAATCGGCCAAAAATTTACGTCGTGGAAAATTGTCAAATATGGTGAATTTTTGGCTTGAACTTAGGCCTGAGACGATGTTTGTCCGGTCGACTTCTCACAGAAGGGACTGTCGTAGGAACCTGAAACCTTGCAGCGTGACTTCACCTCATGTTACTTTTACTGCTTCACGGGGGATCCTGCCTTACTGAGGCTCTAGTTTGACTTGAACTCTTTCTGATTTTGCAGACGACATCAGGGGAGGATGTGCGAGACTTCACCCGCGTGTTCAAAAATAAATTCCGTTCCAAGCACTACTTCAAGAAACACCCGCGGCTTGGCTACCTGCCTGTGCAGAAATCAGCACTGGACGGCGAATCAACGGAGAGGTGTGTGGTCACGTGATGCCGTGTCTTGTCAATGTCGTGTGTACGCTTCTTTGGCGGTGATATAAGATTAAAAAAACTTCTTTTTTTGGGGGGGGGGGAGGGGAGGGAAATGAGGGGATATTGTCTCACCGCTGGATGTTTACTGTTAACACGTATGCGTTGTGATTCAATGTGCGATGTTAGTCAATAGAATGAAAAGAGCCGATCTTTTTTGCTGTGAGTTGTATGTATACATATTGTTGTTAAGCCTTATGCACTTTCAATGTGAACATTCTGCAATATTTAAATGGTGTGGTTTGAAATTTTCAAAAACCTAAACAAAAAAGAATTTATAAACTAGATTTCGAGAAAAGTACCCATGTTAGTATCTAAACTTCTATAATGACTTGAAACTAACATCATATTCTGTGTTAGATATAAAAGGAACACTTGTTAAAATACGTACCCCACACCCTCCCCCCCCCCCCCTCCCCTCAAAAAAGTATGAAATGATGAGACATGGAACATTAGTAGTAGAGTGGGAGAATGTGCAAATAATTCCCTTACTATAGCCTGGCACGGGCTATAGTAAGGGAAAATGTCCTCCCAGAATGAGGATCGTCCTGTGCAGAACGCGGAGTCTGCTCTCAGGAATAGGATCGTCATATACAGAATGAGGAGTCTCCCATGAGGAATAGGATCGTCATATATAGAGTGTGGAGTCTCCACTCAGGAATAGCATAGTCATATACAGAATGCGGAGTCTCCACTCAGGAATAGGATCGTCATATACAGAATGCGGAGTCTCCACTCAGGAAAAGGATCGTCATATACAGAATGCGGAGTCTGCACTCAGGAATAGGATCGTCATGTACAGAATGTGGAGTCTCCCATGAGGAATAGGATCGTCATATATAGAATGTGGAGTCTCCACTCAGGAATAGCATAGTCATATACAGAATGCGGAGTCTCCACTCAGGAATAGGATCGTCATATACAGAATGCGGAGTCTCCACTCAGGAATAGGATCGTCATATACAGAATGTGGAGTCTCCACTCAGGAATAGGATCGTCATATACAGAATGTGGAGTCTCCACTCATGAATAGGATCGTCATATACAGAATGCGGAGTTTCCACTCAGGAATAGGATCGCCATATGCAGAATGCGGAGTCTCCACTCAGGAATAGGATCGTCATATACAGAATTCCACTCAGGAATAGGATCCTCAAGTACAGTTTGCGGAGGTTTCTGTCATTAATAGGATAGCCTCGATAAATCGTAAATGGCAATACAAACTGTTCATGGAGAACAATTGGGGATAATGTTGGGGGGATATGTTCTATTTTTAGAACATAAACCTTAATTAATACGTGCTGAGTGAACTCACGAGTACTTTACAAATCTCTGTACATGCAGTTTCTTAAACTGTACCAAAGTAGGACACGGTTTCTCACAACCCCAGAATAGCAAATTTATTGCAGGAGTACAAATACGGTGACTTACGATTATCCCAAGTGAAATACAAATTGGCATTTAGCGGCAGGAATCGGGGGCTTAGCATTATTCCAGTCCCACTTTACATTTGATTGTTTACATCTTGCAGATTTCCACTAATTTGTGCAAAAAACTCGAAACTCAATGACGTCAAACAGTAATAACTGTTTGTCCCAAGTGTGATCTATGAGCTTTTAAGCAACTTTATGTGCTATTTTATGCAATTATCGCCCAGTCATCAATCCATATTTACCCCAAGCTACTATTTCTGCAGCACGAGCGAGAGATAAATCACAAGCTGTTTATATCAAAAGTGCACTTTTCAGAGCCTCTCAGGATTTTATTTATGAACCGCCATAACTTCATGCGGCCCCTTAATTACCCGAGCCCAAACAGCTGCAATGTGATTGCCGTCAAGATCGAACCCAGCGCAGAGCATTTTGGCACGGGGTAATAATTGGGTGTTGTGTCAAATCAATCAGGGTGCGGGGACAGTGGTCGGAAGTGAAGGAAATGGGATGGGCAAAACTTGTTTCGTATTTACATACTTGATTCCATAACCGGGCTTCCTTTCATTGGCTCTAACGTCTAATGATTAATGACTGTGAGCATGGCTCGCAATGGCGCCCCCAATCGAGTCTTATTTATGGAGTCTGACCAGTGCCCATTTGGTCGTAGAACTGCTTTCACTTTCTAATGAAGATGAATGTGGGGATTCTTTCTTTGTGATACTTCATCTTAAACGTAGTTCCAGAGTTAATTTGTTTTGGTGTGTCAATGTTCTGAAATGCCCATCGGTGCAAAGGCAGGGGTGAAGAAAGTTGTGCTTCGTATCGGGAAGGAAAAACAGTTTCATTATAGAATGTCAGCAAGTACGTTCGAAAAAAACTCAGCTGAAGCAACTTTGAGGGCGTTACCACATGGTCTCCTTGAGCGCCAGTTTCTGTGATGACGTCATTCATATTTTCCTATGAACGCTTCGTTTTACTGTAAAATCTCTTGACATTGTCAGAGCATCGTTAGCAATTATTGATACCTGCAATCACAGCCCCCAGAAATTAGTTTCGTTGGTTTTTAGTAGCTTCGTAACACCAGTGTTGTTAACAGAGGGAAATGTCAAGCATCCAATAGGCTGTGAATAACGTCATGTGGCATTCAGTGCTTCACCTATTTAACTTTAATGTAACGTTAATTTTCGGAGGAACCCTTTAGGTACATCGGGGAGGGGTTGAGTGAGCTTCAAGGCTGGCAGTCAAACAATAAGATCTGGCTGCCAAAGCATGCTCATCCCACTACCGTCAAATCATGCGCGTCTCGTGGCTGCCGAAACTTGCTCATCCCTGCGCCGTCAAAACATCTTCATCCCTCGGCTGCCAAAACGTGCTGATCCCTCCTCCGTCAGAACATGCTCATTCCTCCTCCTTCAGAACATGCTCATTCCTCCGCCGTCAAAACATGCTCATTCCTCCGCCGTCAAATCATGCTCATTCCTCCGCCGTCAATGTATGCTCATTGCTCCTCCGTCAAAATATGCTCATTCCTCCACCGTCAAAACAAGCTCATTTCTCCTTCGTCAAAACGTGCTCATTCCTCCTCCTTCAAAACATGGTCATTCCTCCGCCGTCAAAACATGCTCATTTCTCCTCCGTCAAAACATGCTCATTCCTCCTCCTTCAAAAAATGGCCATTCCTCCGCCGTCAAAACATGCTCATTCCTCCGCCGTCAAAACATGCTCATTCCTCCGCCGTCAAATCATGCTCATTCCTCCGCCGTCAAAAAATGCTCATTACTTCTCCGTCAAAACATGATCATACCTCCTCCTTCAAAACATGCTGATTTCTCCTCCGTCAAAACATTGCTCATTCCTCTTCCTTCAAAACATGGCCATTCCTCCGCCGTTAAAAAATGCTCATTCCTTCTCCGTTAAAAAATGCTCATTCCTTCTCCGTCAAAACCTGCTCATTCCTCCTCCTTCAAAACATGGCCATTCCTCCGCCGTCAACAAATGCTCATTCCTTCTCCGTCAAAACATGCTCATCCCTCCGCGTCAAAACATGCTCCTCGCTCCGCCGTCAAAACATGCTTATTCCTCGGCCGTCAAAACATGCTCATTCCTCTGCCGTGAAAAGGTACTCATCCCTCCGCCGTCAAATCTTGCTCATCCCTGAGCCTCATCGAATGAAATGCTTAGGTGAGAGCTTTGCCGTCGCTTTGTTCCAGAAGATTTTGCCGGTGTTGACAAGGTGCACAGTAGTAAAGTAATGGAATGCTGCTTAACGAAGTTCTGCGTGTCAAATAGTTCTTCATATTGGCTATATAAATACTGTGGTGTGAAAATAACAGCCGTAGACTGTGTCATAACGGTGTTGGAGATTGCATTGTGGGTAAAACAGAGACTGGGAGTCGAGGAAAAATGTACGTTTGGAAGTGAACAGATACAAGACCCACAGAGCACAGTACTTGATAATGGTTCAGACTGGCATTGCTGTTATAAGCCAATGAGCTCATAAACCGAGATTATAGGTTATGCTTTAAAAAAGGATGTCAAAGCAGCGTTGTTGCGGGTCAGTTCGTGAAATAGTTGTCAGCGAAGGTTCAACATACACCAATCGAAATGCAATGCTAGGATTGCAGAGGGTTTTATCCTCGAGTCGTTCCCAAGGTCGTTTGAGGCTCATTTTATCACAAATAACCCCCCCCCCCCCTTCGTTTCACTGATACAGAATGCACAGCGAATGATCATCATTTCCCTGTACGTATTGTTATTCATGCCGTTTTTGCTCATCCGTGGCCCACGTAAGCACGAAAGTGCCCAGACAATAGCACCTTTGCAACCACTCACTTTCATGTCATTTTATACACCCGAGTATTGTTCGGCTCCGATTTCACCGCCAGGGTCGAGCTTTTATGAGCCAGTTTTCGCTCAGATTGATGATTTCCGCGCACGGCTTTTGCTCCAATAGCTCCAGATAATGTTATAAATGCCACAGTGGTCTTGCTGAATGGCTTCAATGTGCGTGATATCCACTGCCATTAGGCAACACAAAGTTTATTGGGGTTCTTTTTTCGGAGAGTGCAGACTTCCCATTTTGTCTCGTACATAAAACGTTCGTGATATAACTTATGGACGTCGGAAGACGGACATCGCTGTGACGTCGGCATATCGTCAAAAGAAGACAGTCGTTGAATCCGTGTTTGCTTTTGGAATGGGGAGGGGGGCGTACTGTTACGCTGTGTGAAGAGTGTCACGGCGTGGATCTGGAAGTAACGACGAGTAATGGTGTACACATCCGTCTATAAGTACTGTGCATGAATACTGACCACTCGCACCGTGACGTTGCATTCAATGCCAGTTAACGATCTGAGCAGATTATTTAAAAAATTAACATTTTACCATCGTTATAAGAATTTGTGACCTTGCCTTTTGCTTATTTTTATTTCAGTTTGTGAACAAAGGTGGCCATAACTCGGCGCTCATTATTTGATCGCAGTTTATCTTTAAATGGGTTAAAAGTGAAATTTTCCAAAATAGCTCTCTTGTTTCAGGTTTATGCGGTGCGTTGTTTTGTCTTTAGGCTTTTTTGTGCCTCTGTTCCTACGCAAAGCACCTTTGAAAAGGGTCAGTGTGCACCATCTCTTTGATTACTGAACCCCTCCTTAACGCGGTTGCTTCGCCAAGATTGCGTTTGCATGCCTGATCGCCTTTGCCCAGTAACACAATTTGATTGGTGAAATAGGGTTTTTTTTTCTCGAGATGGGACAACAGTTGATTCATTGCGCAGTTTGCCCAAACATTCAGCCATGACGTGGTTGTGTGGCGGATTAATTTTAGTGACTTCGACTCGTAGCGGCTGTGTGTTGCAAAGTGCGCAGCGTACTTAGGGACTACTTGACCCGGCGTAAAAAAAAGGTACAAAAAGAATATCCAGTTCTAAAATATATTTGACACATGCGTGGGGTTCATGAAAAAGGAAGGTTTTTCATCGGTCAGACCATTATTTTTTCTTATGTACGTAAAGAGAAGCCACCTGCCGCTCCAGCTTCCGTTCGATTCATTTCTTCGTAAAAACGGGTTGTCACAACGTGACGTGCAACTGCCTACATTCCGTCGCAATGTCAAGATCTTCATGTCTGCAGAAATGACAAATTGCTCAATCACATGAATAAGAGGGGAGTGACGTCACCTACAGGCGTTTTTTGGCAAAAATAAAGATGCACGCAGGTTTTTATAAGTTGACGTCGATATCTGAAACATTAGGACGTTTAGTTGAAATTTTCTGACCAATTTTTCTGATACGCAAGGAGATTGGAAGGGGTGAAGGTTGGTATGGTGAGAGTGTCGTGGGACTATCAATCTCCCGTTGGGTGGGAGAGAGAGAGAGAGAGAGAGAGAGAGAGAGAGAGAGAGAATAACAGAAGACCATTAGTCCACGTTAGCCTATTCGGGAACTGACCCACTGTGTCGAAATTACTTTAGCAAAGAACAAAAAAATATCTGTTTACCGCAGCTGGCTGGCGATAGTGTAAGATTCGCTGCGCAGTCGACCAAAAGCGGACAGCGGGTAGCTTGTTGAGAATGACGTAATATTGAGTATTTTCACATGAAAACGTAAGGTTTTGCACCAGCCAATTTTCAAACTGCAGTGGTTAGGGTTAAAATTCACAGACACGGCCGAAAGAGCAAGGGTGTTTTTCTGCCAAACAGACAAAAATAGGAAAGAAGAAAAAGTAGAAACTGTAAACATTAAAGTTTTACCAGGTCTCTGATGCAAATGAACCTGTTTAATGTAAACCAGACGCTTTTCAAGTCCAGCCATTTCATTAGTTTTATGGAAGCGACAAAGTGAATCGTGTACTGCCGTATTCTTCCGGCTTTGCATTGAAATTGAAAGCCTGATTCCACCGCTTTCCCTGGGGCTTTTAGCTTTATGTCCCCATTCAGTAAAAGGCGGACAGGTTTTTGAGGGGGAAATGTAAAGTCATTGATTGAAATAAAACAAGAAATCCGTGCCTGTGAATCGCAGCAGATTAAATGTTGTCCATGTAAACAAAGCGATTAACATAGCCACATGTCTTTTTTCTCCTTTCACTGCTCCGCGAATGCCTTCATTTTATAGCCAAATTTGTCTGACCATGCTTGGGTCCTTTACTAGCTGAGACTGCCCGCGGAATCGGAGAGTCACATGGATATGTTCGCTGTTTGGTCTCAAGTGAGGTTGCTTAAAACTCTGCTTACACTTGAAGGGTTCCGTGCACAAACCTGTTATGTTGAGATAACATGTTTGTGCACTGAGGTATATTTGAGTTCCTGGAGTCCAGATCTATCATCTGTAAAGTTTCCACCGATGAAATATGCTTAGAAATGTAAGTCTTGTTTGAAATGAGAAATCGGGTGCACAATAATGACATGCCGAGATAACAGGTCTTTTCCATTGAAATTTTGAAATTTTCCCGGTTGCACAATCCTGTTAAGTTGTGTTAACATGTTAATTATATCAGAGATAAAATGTAAACAATGCAGAATTCTCGGGTGCACAAAAATGTTATCCCTTGTTGAAATGTAAATATTTACATATAATACTTTAGGTACTGATAGGTTTCTGTTAAAAATTATCGCGCATTACACATGTAACTATGACCTCCTCAGTCATGGTCAAGGCCAAAAACCGGAAGTTGACCATTAACACGTAAACGGTTAGAGAAAGAGCGATTTTGAGCTTATTTTCGACCCTTTGAGCCTAAAAGACGTTATATAAGAGGTACCTCGGTGACCTTGACATCCTCCGTCATGGTCAAGGTCAAAAACCGGAAGTTGACCAGTATCTCGTAAACGGTTAGAGATAGGACGATTTTGAGATTATTTTCGACCCGTTGGGCCTAACAGACGTTATATAAGATGTACCTCGGTGACTTTGGCCTCCTCCGTCATGGTCAAGGTCAACAAGCATGTCCAAGGACATGACCCAGCCGAGTTTACCAAAGAAGCATTAGAGAAAAACTCTGAAACGAATACTGTTAGGCCATAAAATGAAGAACTTTGTTTCTGGGCGTAACTTTTTCATAATTTTAATACACAAAAACGAGTTTTCCCGGGTGTACTCGAAAGGGGATGTTGGACAGGTTGAGTTTTGACGATTCACGTATTTACCGACATTTACACAATTTCATAAATTTTGCAAATTTCCACCATTTCGGCATTTTTTGTCCTTTGCGAAAAAAGCAAAGTCCAGGTGGAGAAATACCTAAGAAACTTGCAATTAAAAATTTATAACTATTTGAAATTGACTGAGAGAAATGAATGGTATGACAATTCAGTTATTTACTACCATTTATTCCAGTTTTTGCCAAACTTCAAATTTCCGCGGCAGCTTTTGGCGAATCGCGAAAAAATAATAGCCTGGTAGGCGAAACCCTGGGGAACATCCCTGCGTAACATTTAAAACTGTAGGAGGAGTAGTATTTTAAAAATGAGTCAAAACGGGCACAAAAAGTGCCACCATTTTGTCAGTTTTTCGTCAATCGTCAAAAAAAGGTAATAGGCAAGTGGGGGACTACCCAGGGAACATTTCTGCGTAACATCAAAACGATTGGAGCAAAACTGTAGGAGGAGTAGTATTTTAAAAATGGGTCAAAACGGGCACAAAAAGTGACGCCATTTTGTCAGTTTTTCGTCAATCGTCAAAAAAAATAGTAATAGGCAAGTGGGGGACCATCCAGGGAACATTTCTGCGTAATATCAAAACGATTGGAGCAAAACTGTAGGAGGAGTAGCATTTTAAAGAAAAAATTTAACATACGCACATACATTCAAGCCCCCTATAGTGATACGACTAACCCAGTCCGACCTTCACCTTGATGGTCAAGGTCAAATCGCGAAAAACGTTGTTTAAGAAAAACAATGATTTATCTCGAAAAGGGGAGCCTCCACCCCCTATACCTTGACCTCTAGGTCACTTTCGAGCCCCAAACCGGAAGTTGGCCTTTATCTCGAAAACGGTAAGAGATAGAGCAATCAGTTTCCAGACATCTCCTCCAAGACTGCTGAAGCTAGACCAATCAAACTTGGCACATGTATGGAGGGTCATCTGAAGTGGTGCACCTGACAAAAATTTTTTACTTTGACCTTACCGGTATAGTTGGCAGTATTTAGGAGGATGTTCTACATTCAGACATGTGAAAATTGTTAACAAATAGCAATATCATCTACCTTCCGTTTTAAGTTATCATTCCAAGTGGGATCTAATTCGCTGTGCGAATTTTCGTATAGTTTTGCATTAAAATTATGTTGGATAAACCGACGTAAAATGATCCTTCCTACAATGTCGGCTTAAAGGGTTCCACTGTATTAGAATTAACTATAAGAATTACAGACGGACGGACAGACAGACGGACAGAGGGCAATCGTATAGACCCCCTGCCTCGGGCTCGTCCGGTTCGGGTCTAAAAATTTACTTAAACTTGTTTGGTTGCGATAGAGATTATGGGATGGTATGGAAATAACGTTAATATAGAGTAAATGTGATTATTTTCTCAAAATATGCTTTTTAAATGTCTAAAACCAACGAATACGTGTCTAACGTGTTTTCCAGTAACTGGAAATCATTATTTTTATCATTTGTGGGGTGACTCACGTAAAACAGCGTTACTTTCGGTCATGCATACAAATATGCATGTTTTTGTACCCTAAGTAAAACAGACGTTTTACATGTTATCTTGACATTTGTTTACATGTTAAGCCGGAATAACAGGATTGTGCGGGTGTAGGACAAAATACCACCGGACATAATACCACCGGACAAAATACCACCGGACATAATACCACCGGACATAATACCACCAAGGAAATGAAAACTAGGACAAAATGCCACCACAATCTTTTATTGCTTTCTCTGATCACCGGAGCTATTCATAACTGAATGTAACTAAAACAAACGTAAAATTACATTCACTGAAGACATTCTACTTTCCTATAACTGTTCTTAAAGTCTCTACAATATATGTCCATTATGGCAAAGCTTTTGCCCGCCCTTTTGGGAGGTAATTATTTCCATTTTTTGTAGATCCTAGTTAGTTTATTGTCGTGGTTTATTGCTGTTGATATTGGTTTAAATTCTGCTCATTTTAGTGCCCTATTTATATGCGAAAAATCTCGCGCTATGGTGATCCCTTATCAATAATGACATAGCAGAGTGTATACCCCTATTCTCCGCGATCTACTGCATTTGATTTTTATGATACCTAAGCCGTCTCCGTCATGCATCTCATGTTGAATGTTTTCCGCGATGACTGGACGCCACCCTGTCTGGGTTGTTACGCTGCATGTTGAGCCACATGAGTATGTATCTCTTATAATCCCTAAGCCGTCTCCTTTTCGCGTCTTATTTGAGATTCTTGCATGACTGGACGCCACCGAGTCTGCGTTGTTACGTTGTACAGTAAAAAGATATCTTTGGTGGTATTTTGTCCTAGATTTCATTTCCTTGGTGGTATTATGTCCGGTGGTATTTTGTCCGGTGGTATTATGTCGGGTGGTATTATGTCCGGTGGTATTTTGTCCGGTTCCCGGATTGTGCACCCTAAAAGACATTTTCACTGTGAATGCTATGCCGTAATACCATGTTGATTTTTAAAGTTTTTCTTGGTTTTCTGGCACATTTACACATAAAAATTGCATTTTTATAGCTTATCGTGTTTCTAAGGCAGTGACAAATCTGGAGATACCTCATTTATTAAAATCGGTCAGACAATAACAATCACAGACTTAAAATTCAGATTTTGCAGTTTTCCGAACTTTAAGAGCGATTTTCTCGAGTGCTGTTAACCCTACATAACAGGTTTGTGAACGGAACCCTCCACTTGTTCAGGGTCGTTCTAAAAGTCATCATGGCCACTGGTCGGCCATTTTGAATTTTAATTGATACGGTAGATCGCGTCGAGACTAATTTTGCACTTATTTAAAGGGAAATGCGGGTATCTCACCTACAATAATTGACATTTCCTTCATACTTTCACAGTTTAATGCTTTGAGCCTACACATTCAAAAATTGAAAAGAAAAAGCGGGGTTACCCATGTTATAAGAGAAATAAAGACACTGAAAGGTCGCGTCTTTTTCTGCAGAGACCATTGGGAAAACCAAGAAATTTCAATCAAAATGCAAAATTCACACATAGTCACAATTGACAATTACCTCACTTTTCCCATGTTTGAAGAACACGTCATAAGAAATGTATTTAGCAAATAAAAAATACATGTCACCGAATCAATAAGAGAATTATACAGTCTTTTTGACTGTCGCTAGATGGCACAGAGATACCCGCATTTCCCTTTAAGAGAACAAAATGCAGAATGGTTCATACTTTTATGAACAGGGCTGCAGTTTAAGCTTCCAAGACAATTAAATGATAAGCAATTGTATGAGTGATTTACGGCCTGATGTTTGCGTTTGACGTTTGCAGTGACCAAGTGTCGTAATAGAAGCCCAGTATCACTCCCTATGCGGCTCCGTGAGGAGTTCAAAAAGCAACTCAATCTGCCAATAGAGGCTATATAGTTAGTCTGTTTATATCGATAAGCTATAGGACCCTGATGGCAGAGGGTGGAAAAAAGTAGACAATTTATAGAGTATCTGCCAATCGGCTTGTTGCGATGCCGCTTAAGTGGCATGCTTTGTTGGTTGTTGCTGTAGTGCTATGTCAATAACGGGAGGACGAATGAGGCGATGACTGCAGGCCCCGCCTCGACCATCAGCAGCCAGATTGATTATATAGGTTATGGTTTAATTTCGAAACCTTAGTCAACCCCTCATGGATATTTCATACGTTGTTATTGCGCTGGAACAATGCGCTGAGCTGTGGGGTTTACAGAAGCGGGGAGCGCCAGTCTCGCTTTTGCTGTCAGTGATTAAGGCAGCCATGCGTTGGACACGGGTAATGGGAGAAATTGGAGGAATAAATTCCATTGCCCTGACAGTCCTGTTGTGGGAAGTGCCTTTTGGATTCTACTAAACGAATGAGGAAAAATAGTGAAAGATATGTTTCACATAGGGACTATTTTGAATCTCTAAATTAGATAGTGTGTACTCAAGAAACTGTGAAAAAAATAAGAAGTATACAAAGGCAACTTTTATATCACCATATAATGAAGAAGAACTGAAAGTAATATTTCCCATGCGTGTGGAATAATTGTAAATCAGACTTCTCTCTTTGGTTCAAGACATTGAAAGCCTTATTTTATGGAATTATATTAATGGCCCTAAAGGCCTTTTTGTCTTTTATAGAATGTACATTAGGAAAGACACTTACCAGGTAACTCAATCACTGAGCAAAAAAAAAGTTGTTATCGAATTTGTCTCTTATCTGTGGCTGCTGCGTGAATTGACGGTGCTCTTTGCTTCCTTAAACGGATTATAGAGCGCTCCTGTCGGTAAAGCGTATCTGGTGAATGGCCGGGATTAGGGGCTGTCTCCGTCTGTCACCACTAGATGGTTCAGAAGCGTGAAAGGAAACGCCTGGTGCTTTCATCCAGGGGGGGGGGGGGGGGTGGGGGTGAAGGGGGGGGGGGGCTTTTTATCCCCTCTTTTTTCTTTCTTTTTTTTCTTTATTTTTTAGTGTGATTGATCTTTGTGTTAAGTTTCGTATGTGGCAAATTGAAGGTTGAATGTGATTACGCTCAGATGGCGACAGCAGCCAGTGCTTGTGCCCTCGCCTGGGAGGAGGGATTTGCTGAGTAGTGACAGAGACAGGCAACGGCAGTTGGTGCTGAAGAGTGCTGCTCACGGAGCACAGACAGTTTCTCCCCTTTTTTCTCGTTTAAAATTGGGGAGTGATTTTTTTGTGTGTGATTGCGCGAGATTCGTGGAACTGTATTCCCAGTGCTGAATTCTTAATGCTATATCTCATTAGGCCTGGATTATGGCGGTAAATGAAATGGGTAATAGACTGGGAGGCGACGCACCGATTCACAGGAGCAGGGTTGACAATATTGCTTTAAAGGCGATGCCTGCTCCAGGTGAAATCAACCAGAACTTTGATAACTGCGCCTTAGCTTTCGACTCGATGGCTATAAATGGGGTTCAAAATAGTGGGAAAGGAACAGCGATGAGTCCTCGATCAGACACGGTGGATTTTAATTCAAATGATGATAAATGTAAAGCTGTGAGTTCACAAGGTGGATGTGACAAAACGTCGGATAGATTGGGGTTGATAACGAAGCTGCGCCTCTCTCTAGGGAGTATCATGGGCGCACAGAACTCGGCAAACAGCGGGCCCAGTGTGTCGGTGAAGCGGAAGCAAGACGGGCCCTTCGCGCCGGCGCCAGGGAGGGACAGTGCCGCGAAGCGTGAGAGCATGGCCATCCTGGGCGAGTCGGGCAAGTCCGTGCAGCACCGACTGTGTGCCGCCACGTACGGATCGATGAACGGCCAGGTGCGGAATGACGAGGCGAAGAAGGGCGGAGACGAGGAGGAGGAGGAGGACGACGACGACGATGACGACGAGGAGGAATCCGACGACAGCAATGGTTTGGATTACATGAACTGGGAGGAGGATAACTTATCGGATATACTCTACAATTCGGATGAATCCGATTACGTGCCACAGGACACGGATTCGGATTCCGGTGACTACATGCCTGATACCGGAAGTGCGTCAAACGAAACGGCTTTATCTTCGAGTGTTTCACAACAGACTACGGAAAAACTGTGCACTGTTCCGAAACCTAAGTTTTTCAGACGTGTCTTGAACTATTTTTTCAGCCCCACGCCCACTACTCCCCAGAACACACCCAGACCCACCCCGGGGACAACGCCGCAGCACTCGCACCACGCGTCCACTCAGGAAATGCACTCGCGCCTCGAACATTATGCAAACAGGTGGGTAAATCTGTCTCTATTTGGGTGGCTTCTAGAACACTGCTTGCATCGCTATTAAAGTGCATGTTGCATGTTCATTTCCCGCCATATTCTCTCCTTTACTGACATTTTATTTCTTATGTGTGAAAGTGGCACTTTGCTACTGGGTGCAGTTTTAATTGCATTTTTGCAATGCTTTTTCATCGTAAGAATTATTACTACTTTTTATTTTTATTACTACTTTTTAGGGGATATAGGTTTCAGCTTGTCCGTCTGTATGTCTGCTTTCGTATGCCATCGTGTTCGGGCTGTATCTCGGAAAGTATTTGTCGTATAGCTTTTCCCTTTGGCTTACGGTTAGAACGTATATTGAAGGTGTGCAACGTCGCATTATTTTTGAAATCGGTCAAAAATATTTTAATGGAAAAATGTTTGCACGTATATAGATTTTGTCCAGACGGGTTCTCCGAAACCATTCGATCCAGCGTGCTGAAATTTTATACAGTGAAAATATATATATTGTAGATGTGCAGCGTCGTAATATTTTTTAAATCGGCCAAACATTTCAAAAGTACGACTTATAAAAAAATTCTGTTTTTCAGGAAGTTTGTTTGCACGGAGAATTTAGTTACATCCTATGACATTATCTATTACACTGGGGATTCTGCATCACTGAGGCTCTAGTTATGCATGTCTCCCTTGTGTGCAATGAGAATATTTTTATGTTGCTTGATCCGTTGAGAGAATCCGCCTCAGGCTGTTGCTTGGCGGTCTGTACTCTGTAACGATTACAACTAGAATATACGATAACCAGAATATTCGTTAACTCGAACTTTGCCCCACCAAAAGTGCTATTCGAAATAGCGAATATTGGGGTTGTCTGTCAGTTTGAGAGTGCTGTCTTCTTGGAAACTGTTTTCAATTCCACACCAAAACTGGCCTGTTATTTTTGCTGTGTGACCTTCACCCTTGTTCACGTATACCTTATATTTCGGAATCTAGCCCCCCCCCCCCCCCCCCCCCCCGTAATCAACTGAGATTCTACAAATGGGGTGATTACACACAAAAATCAAGGTCATAAATCGAGCATCGCAACTGTATGGAACTGAATATTCCATTCTTCTGCTACCAAAAGATGCCACGACAATGTTCCATTAACCATCCACCATTGAGCAAACGGATTTACAACAGGTGCGTGTAAGCACGTCCAACAAATTACACCCCGCCCTATCCTCTTCCCTGGTTTCATGTAAGCATGTAAATAACTAATTTTAGGTTTGCCATGAAAATTATTTAAGTGCAGTATGCATTGGGTGTATTTCAGTTGAGTCACAATTCATGCAGTTTTTCATAAAGAAATGGAAACCCCATAGCAGATCCATGTCTGACTTTGTCCTGTTGCCATCGACACCTTATTTAAGCAATTTTGCTTCGAATTCAGACACACTTAGATACGGTTTTTATGCAAAACTATATTGGTAAGCTAAAAGTGCAGTAGTGGCCCAACTCCAAATGTAAGTTATGAGTGACATTGACCTCATACATATCCCAGTTAATGCTACACAGATTTCACATGCCATCAGATTGGCTATGGGGAAGGCAACAGGGCAACTTCACTATAATTTCGGCCTTAGGTAGCCATCAACAATTACTCCAAATTAATGGTGATGAAAGCTGCCGTCGTGGTCCACATAGTGGGGAGGGGGGGGGGGAGGGGGGGGGGGTATGGCAAGTGGGTGACTGTGATCAGCTGTTCTTTCCACAACAGGCAGGGGATCAGCTGGAAACATGCCCCATACAGCTGGAGACATTTATTCAGCTGTCTAGAAGCTAGCATCAACCTCTCTTCCAGTCTTGCAGAATTTGTGTTGGTGAATTATAAATGAAATGCTTTGGCTCAGTTGCTTGTGGGGTTTTGCTTTTCGTACCAATTACTGGACGGATTCTGATTTTTACTCAGAGATTGAGGTGACTAAGAATGTCGGAGGCATGTTGTGTGGTGTACCGGAAGGGCGTCTACACTGCGCACTACAAATGCTAGTCAGATTTTCATTGTTATTTTAAAATCTTTGCGTTTTCTTCCAACACTTACAAATTCCCGATATCACCACAGTCCTTGTTTATTAAACGACACTTGTAGTCTAGTTCTGTATGCCCTATAATGCCGTAACGTAAGCTAAACTGACAAGCTGTGCTGGCATCAAAATGTTAAGTGTTGGTCGCTAGATCGCATTTGAACTTTCTGTGGATGATCGTTCTATAGATGGACATTAAGTCAGGTGCGTTTTGTCACTGTTTTGTCGCCACACGACCGGTGAATACCACCGCGGTGCGATTCTGTACTTCTGTAGTTCGTCATCATTAAACGATATGTCTTCTGGAGTTCTTGGGAGGTTAGAATATCAACTAACCCGGATGGAAAACTAATGAAGTTGAATCAGCATCTGTCACGCGCGGAAAGAAGTGGCACCGTAGATTTGTTTTTCGGGGGAGGAGAGGCGGGGATATTTGGTGCCGTTAGTCTCTGTCACGCGCGGAAAGAAGTGGCACCGTAGATTTGTTTTTCGGGGGAGGAGAGGCGGGGATATTTGGTGCCGTTAGTCTCTGTCACGCGCGGAAAGAAGTGGCACCGTAGATTTGTTTTTCGGGGGAGGAGAGGCGGGGATATTTGGTGCCGTTAGTCTCTGTCACGCGCGGAAAGAAGTGGCACCGTAGATTTGTTTTTCGGGGGAGGAGAGGCGGGGATATTTGGTGCCGTTAGTCTCTGTCACGCGCGGAAGAAGTGGCACCGTAGATTTGTTTTTCGGGGGAGGAGAGGCGGGGATATTTGGTGCCGTTAGTCTCTGTCACGCGCGGAAAGAAGTGGCACCGTAGATTTGTTTTTCGGGGAGGAGAGGCGGGGATATTTGGTGCCGTTAGTCTCTGTCACGCGCGGAAAGAAGTGGCGCTGCAGATTTTTTTTTTTTTCGCGGGGGGGGGGGGGGGCTGAGGCGGGGATATTTAATGTCGTTTGTTCGTCCCTAAAATGGTTCTTTACTATACCGGTTTTCATATGATAAATATTCAGCATCATGTTATGCTAGTGTTGTCAGGTGCCGTCCAGAGCTCGGAAGTCATGTGTCGTTCTTATTCTTCTGGATGAGGTCTTTGTATTTGACCATTGTAGGAATTCAGTCAAAAAAAGATTGTCAAATGCTTTGAAGTTAATTTCCGCCTTAAAGAGTGGCTATTCACGATAGAAAGAGAGCGAGACAAGTTTTTCGGTTATCGTTTTTTGTGGGAACTGGAATCTATGAATGTGTTGGGTTTTTCCAGCTTGATTGACAGGCAGATTTAGCTGCGCACATTGGGCAAATTCTCTATTCCGTGCAAGCGAAAACGAGTCCTAACGAACCGCCTTCCTCCATATTGGTTTCATTCAGCGCTTTTGAGTTGCCTCACTTACTTTTCATGTTTAGCGGTAGCTTTTGGGGAAGTGATTTTATTGAATTTGTCAACACTGCTTTCATGAATTGCTATTCTTACTCTAGTTGACAGGTCCATTTAATATTCACCACAGGGGTGTAATTTTTTGGCCCAGCTCTCTTCATTAACGTGTTGTATTTTCACGTGATGCATTATACGGAAGCTACGCCCGCCCCCTCCACTCTCGCTCCCCACAGTATTGGCCTTAGAATTCTTGTCCTGAAATTCAGAAAGTATGTGCTTTATTTAATTCTCTGTGTACGAATCCATAATTGAATTTCCGCAAAGAAGCGGGTGGCGGATATGTGCAGTCGGTGGTGTCCAGTCCGGTGTCTGTCTGTGTGTCTGCCCATTAAGCTTCGTTATCACTAATGGTAAGTTCCGATCGAAAACGGACCTTACCGGCTGACGACATGATGCCCAACCGAAATGTTGTATGTGAACTGTTGGGAAATGCTAAACGATTCTTCATGGTTGATTGTTTTGAAAATGATCTGCACTGCGATGAAACGCCATTTCAAACTTGTTTTTATATCAGTGATGTTCGTGCTTAAAATGTTATTTATTCTGTCTTCATAATCGTGAAAGAACATTTTCGGTGTAACATTTATCTTTAAATAGGTAATACTATGGGAATTGTCTTTGTTATAGTTTTAGTTGTTGTGGTTGTCGTTGTAGTTGTTGTTGTAGTTGTCATTGTTGTCGTTGTCTGTTTTCTAGTTTTCTGTGCTTCCGCCGACACTTTCGTAGAAGTGCATTTGTCCAGCCAACCGACCTTTCATGTATTACCTTTGATAGTAGCGCTATATGTTCCTCAAGTACCATGTGTAACCTAAAAAAATAGAGGGGATTCGCCTGTCGTGTACTACCTGTTAGAGATTTGCGTGACACCTTTTGGAGGCTATGTAGGTTATTGACAACAGCGGGCGAGTCACAGTTCTCCTCACTTCCGGTTTGTCTCCAATATTTCTTATGGCATACATATGGAACGCTTTATTATATTTTTTTTTTTTGGGGGGGGGGGGGAAGGGGTGGGGTCTGTGTATCACCAGCCTTTCATGCCACATCCAGGCAGGTGAATAACAATTTCTGTATCGCACTGGCAATCATGTTTCTTTTCTTTTTTTACGTATTTTTTTTTCTCCACTACACTTTCCTCCTGTCGTTCGGGTAAAGACTACACAATTACAGGTATAATTTGCAAGCTTTTTCTCCACATCATACTGTAGCCCTGCTGTATCAGACTTTACTACATATTGGGGGATAATTTTGGGCGCTTTCCTCTTAGTTCACCTTTTTCTGCGACTATTTTGATTGCTGCGGATGATTCATTTGAGCTTATTTTGCATTTGTTCTGAACTGGAAACGTACTTTGGTTTCACTGTCTGTTGGCAGTAACTCTTGGTTTGTACTTTCGAATGTATCGAAACAAGGATGTATCTGCGCCATGAAAATGTGAATTTGCTTGAGAAGCTCCTGGCTTCATATTGCTTACTTGACGCGTATTGAAATTCTAGTTTTTCCCACTTATGCGCATGCTAACGCCGTGACGACCGGTAGTGATAGCTGCTGTATCTCCTACATTGATGGTTACCCATTGTGCAGAATCTAGCATCCTTTTTACCACACTTTATTTGACCTTAAAACCATTGATGGCAAGTACAATTACAGCGTCCATATTTATTCAGGATGTCTGTACATACTGCAGTCATATTACTGACACACACAGGCGCCCTTGCCATAATTCAGTTTTACTCTCAGATTATCTTTAACCCGCAAGCCCCCTCCCCCCTCCCCCACTCCCCGCATCAGTGGTCACAGCTCCCGGGCTTGCATGTGAATTATAGATGGCACGGTCGCTTCTGATTTGCCGCTTTATTGGGGTTCGATGTTTGCCCTGTTTTTCCCCCTGTCTTGCTTTGGTTTGGGTTTATGTTTTTTCCTGTGTTGTTTTGCATAAGGCCGTCATTTTGCTTTTAGTATGTGATTACTTTTGTGCCGTCTGTAAAGGAGAGATATGTTTTAGTGTTGGTTTATTAGAACTGATGGAATATCACATTGAGCGATGCTCTGAATAAACAGGTACTGTCTCTGCTTTTTAAAATCGAATTTATGCTTATTTTGCTTTTGTGGCTTGTTCTTTTTGTCTTAAAATTAAAAAAAAAACTATTTGTTGTAACATATTGTACTAAAAGCGATTATCAGTCCAACAAACATCTTTGACTTTATTACAGTGTTTTTTAACAAATTGACGACGATTGCTCTCTACTTTACAACTAAATCTGCTTCATAAAGTGACCGAAAGAAAAATCAACAAAGCAGCTAAATTAGCGATTTAATAATACACTGTCTAATTTCACCGAATTGTTACTAATACCGTTACCATAAATCTTCCCACGATTTCAGTATACTTTTATAAAAAAATATCCTTATCTATTTATTTGTTAAGGAAACAAAAAATAATTTCTTACAAAAAATAAACACTTGTTGATTTGCTTGTGTTGTAGATTGGCGGAAGTGGAACAGAGACAACAGACGTCACCTGACTCGTGAGTAAACGCTGCTCATTACCTGCAAACAATGCCTCCCAAAGACGGAGTTATTTCTCTCAGCCTTTAAAAAATATAATAATCTTTTTGTTCGCTCTCGTTATAGCTGTGGCAACCAAGAGGAGTTTTTAAATGTACTTTTTATAATTGCAACGCTCCGTTTATGTCAATGTTAAAGAGCCAGTAATGAGGCCCTAGATTTTGTGTCATACGTATGTTGTAGCGTATGTTGTATACGTATGATGTATACGTAGGGTGTATACGTATGATGTACAGTGTAACCTCCGTATAACGGCATATGGCTGCTAACGGACACGCCTTTGTTGGCTCCGACATCGGTTCTCACGACGTATCGGATTTAGCCACATCATTTCTCGGCTCCGTCCCTGTCGTTATAACGAAGTTGCGCTGTATATTAATTGCTTTTATTGCTCAGGTGATAAAACAGTTGCATGCTTCACGTACTTTTCACAGGTGTTTTCACCCCAGTATGCTTGGCTTCAGTAGGTCCAGACTTGTTGTCCTTATATTTATAACGCTTTTCGGTTACGATGTTGTTAATTCGCAGCCTGGACTCACCCAGGACCTTTCCCAGGCTCAGTCTGGAAACAGAACAGAAGCGTCCCGTAGCTGGGCCAGCAGTTGTATTTCTGTTCACTGTTGCGCGTACTGGGGGAGCACCACCTGTGGTATTATTTGTATACGTGTATAAACGGCATTGTAGCTAGAATGTGCACGCGTTAAAGCTCTGTCATATTTTGTGTTCTTACGCCGGGTTGCTGCTTGCACACACACACACACACACACACACACGCACACGGAAGATAAGTGTTAACCCGAACGGCGCACGCGGGTGTCTGGTCTTCCACGTCACAGCGGTGTCATGGCGTGTTTGTGACGTCGATGTGATGTTGATTTTTTCCTTGATATAAAAAATCGAAAATGGATAATATCCATTGTCTAATTAATCAGATAAAAGGATCAAATACTGGATTTTATTTCTTCTAGATTTGAAGTCAGTGGGAAAATTTTCCCCGGCCTCACTCAGGCACAGAGATAGTGAACCGGGACTTGCCCTATTCGTGTGTAGAGATTCGGTTTAACACATGTATTCGTGCAGTGTAATCGTGATGTTCTTCGTGACTACCGTTATGTAGCGGGTGTGTCTGATATTTTGCGCGCAGGAGTACAAGCTTTAGCAGCAATGAGCACCTGTTAGTCGTTGAATTAGCTGAAAAGCTGAAGTCAACCAAAGTCTGCGATAGCGAGCATTCGTCAATAGCGAAACTGACGAAATCCTTACCCAAGTATGTCAAGACGCGGGGACACCCAACGTTGTTGTGGTGTTGTGGTTGTGAGAAAAAAGATCTGGATTTATTTATAAATATTGAAGTAATTGCCGCATAAGCGGCCGTCATGATCGGATAAGCGGATGTGGTGTGAGTTACGAAACGTATTATCCGTTGATGAATCGGAGCCTTTATTGTATATACAAGTGTATAGATTTGAATGCATGCAAGTGTCATTTAGTTGTGTTTACCTTATGCACATGCCTTATAAAGTATTGTAAGGTCATATTTTAAAATTCTAGACCAATTTACTTTTTAAGCATCTTTTTTGCACTGTTTTTAAATTTGTGTTTCTTCACGGTTGCTTTGTTATTCATTGTTGCGCAATTGAGTGAGAGGTACAGTTAACGGAATAAAGTTTTTGTTTTGATTGAAAGCAGTCCTAAAGGAATTGATTAAACTTGTGTTAATTTTTTTAGGGAAGACGAGCATCACCTCATAGCCCAGTATTGTCACAGCCTGAATGGCGAGTCCCAGTCACATGCGGTAAGTGGCATAAATCACGATGCCCAGTGTTGTCACTGCATGACTGGCTAGTCCCAGTCATACGAGCTAAGTGGGAGAAATCTCTGTACCCAGTGTTGTCACAGCCTGAATGGCGAGTCCCAGTCACATGCGGTAAGTGGCAGAAGTCTCTGTGCCCAGTGTTGTCACAGCATGAATGGCGAGTCCCAGTCACATGCGGTAAGTGGCAGAAATCTCTGTGCCCAGTGTTGTCACAGCATGAATGGCGATTCCCAGTCACATGCAGTAAGTGGCAGAAATCTCTGTGCTCAGTGTTGTCACAGCATGAATGGCGAGTCCCAGTCACATGCGGTAAGTGGCATAAATCACGATGCCCAGTGTTGTCACTGCATGACTGGCTAGTCCCAGTCATACGAGCTAAGTGGGAGAAATCTCTGTACCCAGTGTTGTCACAGCCTGAATGGCGAGTCCCAGTCACATGCGGTAAGTGGCAGAAATCTCTGTGCCCAGTGTTGTCACAGCATGAATGGCGAGTCCCAGTCACATGCAGTAAGTGGCAGAAATCTCTGTGCTCAGTGTTGTCACAGCATGAATGGCGAGTCCCAGCCACATGCGGTAAGTGGCAGAAGGCTGTTAGCTTCATTGCCACAGCCTGAATCGCGAATCACAGCTCAGTATGTTAAGAAGTTATTGCGGTCTCCGCACTCCTGCACACCATGATAAAAAATTATCTTGCGGACATTAATTACTGTGTACAACCTTCTGAACCTAGATTCTTCAGATAGATGTTCTGTGAGTTTTGGTGTTCCCGTTACCCGTTTTTTTTCAACGTGAGAAGGAGCGGCGAGCCTGCTAGCCAGGTAAGGGGCGGGTTGACGTGTGTGCTGAATTGCCTCTCACTGATATGCTTGCAGCTGAAGAGTCCCATGCAGATCATCATGGCGGTGGATTCTGATCAGCGAAACGAGCTCGAGGCCATGATTAAAGACTTGGAGGAAGAAAATAAGTATGTGCCTTTAACAGTGTGTGTGGCAAAATGCAAACAGCAAACATTTGAGTGACATCAGCAATTGTACCTGTGATTTCCCAAGTCGGTGTTACAATAAACCAAAAAAAAAAAGCGTTATCAATATTTACTTGAGGAAATCCACTCCAATCGTTTTCGGCAACAATTATTTAAACTTGAAGTGATAATAACCAACATTTGAATGGTCTTTTCGTAGTATTAGACAGTTGTTCTATAAAAATAGGCAGCTAGGCCACTATAGTGTCAGTTGAAAAAAATAAACAGTTATCAGCAGCACTTTTGTATCTCCTGAAAAAGTAAACTTAAAACATGTTGTTGCATGACAGAAATCTGCAGATAGAGTACGACCGCTTGAAGCAAGTGCAGGATGAGGTGAGTGACCCTCTCCCAGACAGTGCCATGGATTACGACGCAGACACGCGCGAGGCTGAGATGCTAGCCGAGGCCAAGCTACTGCGGCAGCACAAGGGCCGTCTCGAAACGCGCATGCAAATCCTGGAGGATCACAACCGGCAGCTGGAAGCACAGCTGCTCAGGCTTAGGCAGCTGCTGGACCAGGTATGTGCGGAAATCTTAAGAAAGGGTGGAGGGCATCGACCCTTGTGAACAATCACGCAGTTTTGAAAGGCGCTTTGTGTGTCACTGTAACAGCGCTGTAATCATATTTTATTGCATCTATTTGATTTGTATTGCAGTAAATTAATCTAGCACGTCTAAGAAATGTTGATTTCTTTTGTTCATCAGGATTGATTGGCTTTGGACATTCCTTGTATTAATTATGGAATGTCGAAAAACATTGTGGAATTGAATTATGTCTTAAAATAAGCGGGCTCTCTCGCGTGAGTGATTTCAAACCTCTCAGCTGTTTAGCCAATCTGGCACTGATGCCAACTGGGATGCAACCCCCTGCTGTGAAATAAGAGGGGAAATGAGCCCCGTATAATGAACAAAAAAAACGCCCGGGCCAGAAAAAAAACATGGCAGTTGGAAACGCCGTAGCTTGGTCGTGACGCCAGTGGTCTCGCATTGTCATTGATTTTCAATTTGTGACCCACTTTTGGAATATCGGGTTACTCGCAATGAGTGGCAGTGAGAGTACAAAGAAGCAATCGGCAAATACTTGTCAAAGATAACTTCATAATTTTTTATGTCGAAGAAAATAGAACAGAAACTAACCTTTTTACAAGGGCAAACAACTTACCCAGCTTAATAAGGTTCCTCGATGAGAGGGGTTTGCTTCCAAGGGTGAGGTCGTTTGGCGACTGGCATAACTATCAGCTTGAGAAAATGTCGAATCAAGGCCAGCTAGAAAAAAAGCGTGGTGACTACAGCAACAAAGGCCTAGTCGTTACTTGAGCTTCACCAATGTGCTCCATGTCTTTTCAAGATTGATATTTGACTGAAAAGAAAGGAATTGTCCGTAAATTGTTTTCAATTAAAAGTTAGGAAATATGACTGATTTGTTTTGCAGCCTGAAGCCATTGGTCAATCGTCTTCTGTGGTGTCCACGACAGCGGCCCACAACTCACTGCCACGGCCACCTATGCCGCCAAAGTACATCCACCCTTCCGGCCACATAAACGGCCACAGCGAGTCCCGAGGTAAGCACCGCTGCTCCCGACCCGTGCAGTGTCTCATGGGGAAATAAATCGAAGGAGTCGGTTAGGGATGGAGGTGGAGTCAGTGGCCGTTGAACTGACAACATTTTAAGGTCTTTTAGGCCCCCTGGGTGGGGGGTAGGAGTGGGGGAGGGGGGGGGTACGCCCTGTTTTCCCTTTAATACACACTGATAGGTGCGATTTAACCAATTGTGCATTTTATTTCTCTTTATTTCTGTAACGCCATTGCATTCCTTGGCACAGACTTTAACGTTGTACGTATTTATGCTCTTCTCAAGGTCTCCGTCTGCCAACAGTCATGACTCCTGTCGCTAAGCTAAGTTACCAGGTATACTTAGGCTCGGGTATAGCATTTTGCTTCTAGTACTGGTTGCATTACAGTATATCTACAGGCTTCGTACTAAGGCTGATTAAAACCTCAAGTTTTATTTAAACGCCTCTGCACTAAATTTAATGCATAGCTTATGTGTAGGATTGCTCACATAGGGCTTCAGATGGCTTAACTACTGTAGCTAATTATTTCGCTAAAGGTAGAACGGGTGCAAAACAAAACATCGGCATAACAAAATGACAGTGATTGCATATTCTGTTTACTTTGCGCTGTTAGCCAGTGCTCCTTCAAGAAAGTTTATCGGGAACTATTTAGTTTTAAGCTGGTTTAATTCTGTAGAAGGGAGCGCAGAAAGTGACTCAAAACATCGCGGTTTCGGTTGTTCCGAAAAACCAACCGATGCTGCCCCCTCAAGCGCCAATGCGCGGTACTGTGCGTAGCCACTGTGCTTGACCAATCACATGCTTCGGTGTCCTTTGTTTGATTCGTTCTGTCATTCTGATTGGTGCGCATGCTTATGACATTCCAGGCAGCATAACATACATGAAAACAGGATGGGATTCATTGTGTGCTTGAAAGAACAATAGGCTTATTGTTGACTATTGTTATTTTACTGATATTTAATACTCATCTTTTCCATTTTTCAGTTTTGCAGTGAAATGCAAATTATATTTTAACGCTTCTGTAGGATATAGCATTTCTATTCTATGATAGAAGTTTTCTTATTCTGCCTTTACTGTGATATCTCAACTAGTGTAAAAGCGTGGAAAAGCGACAATTTTTGAGTGGTTGGTTGAAACATGGCAAGAGCTATACGTTGCCTAGAGACTGCTGTACGTTGCCTGGCAACACTCTGCGAGAAGTAGTAAGCCTCCCCTTATAAAATGTGATAATATCTGTCAGGCTGTAACACTGACCATACAATAAAACCTCTTCATATTGACACCGACGTACAAAAAAAGGTTAATATAAAAAAATTGAGGAGACTTATGCTTGCCAATTAAGTGTTTTAGCCATAGAGAGGTGTTAACTAGAAGAGGTTTTATTCAATTATTTCTCGCATTGTGGCGCTGTAGCAAACGGAAACGCCTACAATATATCGGCTTGAGGAGTGAAAAAAGGCGCGTAATCCACGCTTCTACAGTGGCCAATTTTCATGTCTTCACTCCTTTTTTCGTGTTGCCCGCGGTGGCGTTGACAGAGTGCTCGCTGCAGGCGTACGACCAGGCCCTGGCCTCGCGCTACCTGCGCACCGCCGTCGTCCCCCGCCCTCCGCGCCCCACGCCGCCACCGCCGCCGCGTCTCCTGTCACAGAGCGTGAGCGGCTCAGAGAGCGACATGCTCGTCCGCGACAGCTCCCTCATCGTTAGGTCACGGAGTAGCACTCGGGCTGACGTTCACGTACGATTTAGGTCTAGTTCTTTACCGGAAATGGAGGTAAACCGGTGTGCGTTGTATTACGTTCTCACCCCTTGTGCCTCCTCTCTCCTTTGGTGTGGTTTATCCGTTTTGGAGTTTTGAGTCCCACAAGTTTCAAGTTGACGCCATTATGTGTGGCTGACGTTTTGATGATGATTTTTGTTGAAATTTTGTATTAACGATGTGTGGATTTTGAATTTTTGCCCACTTACATTCTCAGCTATTTCTGAAAGTAAGTAAACCACGGTCATAACCTTTACAGCATCATTTCGTTTCTGTAGTCACAACAAGGTGCCCAGCGGTACAGTCACACCCTTAACCAGGTGATAACCGATCGTCACAACCTTAACCCGGTGATAACCGGTACAACCTAAACCAGGTGATAATCGATCGTCACAACCTTAACCTGGTGATAACCGATCGTCACAACCTTAACCCGGTGATAACTGGTGGTCACACCCTTAACTTGATGATAACCAGTACATTCACAACTTAAACTAGGTGACAATCGACACAGTCACAATCTAAACCAGTTTATAAGTGACACAGTCACAACTTTAACAGTTTTTATAACATAAACACAATCTTACTCACCCCACAACTGTTATGCAGTCGCTAGCTTAACCAAATGGATAACTTTCACACAGTGACAGCCTCAAGTTAAGTCATAACCTTGCCGCCTTTTCATCCCAATCAGTCCGATACGGACACACACACAGTGAACTAACACAAAACTGAACTGTTACATGTTAACTTGATAGTTTGATAACCATAACTGAACATGACTTTGACCAGTCGCAATCGTCAGACGTTCGTCACTTATTAGCCGTAATTGACGGTGGTTAACTATGACAGAGTCGCACTAGTTACTCAGTATAGTTGTAGCCAAACCGCGGTCATTGTCGATTACAACTTTGGAGCCAAAAACAAGTTAAAATCAGTTTTTGGAATACAATTTCATTTAGAGAATCCGGTTGTTGCTGTCGTGGTTGTTGCACAGTTGTGTTTTTTTTCCTAGATAGGTTTAGTGTTAAAACAAAAATAGAACCGTACTTAGTGTTCTTGTTTCCTTAAATTGTCTTCAGGTGACTCAACAAAACTTCTTTCGATGTTATGACCGTTCTGGGGGTGAGCTTAGTCACCCCTTTGCCCTCCCATCTTCTGGGGTGAGCTTAGTAACCTCAGGGCCCTCTGTTTCTGGAAAAAGAGAGTCAACGCCAGGGTTATTCCGAAGGTCGGGTTTAAACAAATTAGTAAGGGACTGGCATTTGTTGCTGTTCAAATAAATGATCAGGGCCTTGGGAGTGTGGGGGGGGGGGCAGTCAGCAAAATTTGTCGTGCTATGGAGATGGTTTGGAGGTAAAACATTTTACAAAACAAAACAAAATAAAGATGTAACTCCACCCTGCAAGTCCCCCCAAACTGCAGGTCAGCCATATCTTGAAGATAATTTAGGAACAGCCCTAATTCAAAGCGAATTAATCTACGCGGAAATTGAAGTTCACGTGATTGTATATAGTTAACGAAGTAACAGCGTTTTTTCCCTTGCTATTGTTTTGTGGTTATAAGGGCCCTCACGAGAACCACCAGATTACTGCTGTGCAGTGGGGCTTCCACCCTGTCAGAACTTGTTCCTAACGTTGTGTGGTTATAAGGACCCTCACGAGACCAACAGATTACTGCTGTACAGTGGGGTGTCCACCCTGTCAGAACTTGTTCCTAACGTTTTGTGGTTATAAGGACTCTCACGAGAACCGACAGATTACTGCTGTGCAGTGGGGTGTCCACCCTGTCAGAACTTGTTCCTAACATTTTGTGGTTATAAGGACTCACACGAGAACCGACAGATTACTGCTGTACAGTGGGGTGTCCACCCTGTCAGAACTTGTTCCTAACGTGTGGTTATAAGGACCCTCACGAGAACCGACAGATTACTGCTGTGCAGTGAGGCCTCAACCCTATCAGTACTTGTTCCTAACGTTTGAAGCGGTGAAGTGTGAAAATATAAATGTGATGTTAGAGCGAAAACTTAGGAAGACATTTGATTATAAAGCGAATGTTTAAAAAAAACATCGGTGATGTTGGGTTTTTGTCCAAACACCCCCATCTCCCCCGGACGGGTAATCGATGAAACGGGTAGTATTTCTCTTATGCAGACGTTTTCTCGGTCAGATTTTCATTTCATGTACTGAAAACCCCTGACACAGTCATCCATCTGTCAACGGGCACATTTTGTAAGGTAAACAAACACTGTTTTGTAGTTTTTAACAAAAGAGTGCATTGATTTCCAGTTTGTTTTAAGCCACATCAAAGAAGCGCCAAGACAGTGTTCTTTGTTGCAGAGAAACGATTTGTCCCAGACAAGGCCCCACCCAAAGTCGACAGCGACAAGGAACTGGATTCAATGATTCGTGATTTTAATGGCAGCTACGTCGCTGAGCCAGCCACGCCTGCCAAAGGTCAAGGTCATTCAGTATCGTGTTTGAATCATGTGTAATACTTCAGTGAAAGAATAAGTACTGGTAATATTGTTATTGACGGCACAGGTGGGATCGAAGCAAGATACTAGATTGGTTGTATTTTTCGTATATTTTCTGGGAGGTGGGGGAGGGGGGAAAGTTTGAATATGTGAAGCTAAACGTCTCCCCCCTCCGTATCCTGAGGAGCTTATAAATTTGTCGCATGCCGGTCAAAAGTGTATTAAATATGACTAAGTTCTTTTTCCGTGTTGTAGAGACCAGGTTTTCCACGTCCCAGTTATAAAATTTCTGATTGCTTCGGTCTAGTCTTCTTTTTACTCTCCGGGAGTCTGTATTCTGCTATATTTTTGAGGACTGTATTCCCCTGTATTTCCGGGGGCTGTATCTCCTCTTTTGTGCAGATATAGACAGAATTCAATATTTATATTTCATGATATTTTGACTTTACAGGTTCTAACAATGTCGGTAATTTATTCAACATGGCCGGCCAGGTGGGAAAGGCTATGGGCACGTTAGTTAACGTCATGACAGACGAGGAGGGCAGCGGGGACGAGGATGAGCTGCGACGGATCCCCTAACTGCTCGCAGCCTACTCCTGCTTGGAAGTTTGTATGAGACACGCGCAGCAGCCATATTCCACATGCAGCCACCATTTTCTTTGTAGTCGCCAAAAAAGCGAGAACATTTAGCACCAAAAAAGAAAAAAAATACAATAGCAGGACTTCTGTTATAGAAGAAAAGGCTCGTTTATGACGTATTAGTATTTCGTGCTGAAAACTTTCGAATTTCCAGGACTGCTGCGTGCCATGCGCACTTTGTATTTAAACGCTGCTTACGTCACTTTTCGAATCCCCAATACACGGTCACTGAATGTTGCACTCTGCCTAATCTTTTAATTTATCACAAAAACGTTATTTTGTTGATTATGTATCATATTTATTTATCGTTAAATTATTTTGAATGTGAGATTTTTGTTGACGAATGAATGTTAAAACTATTTTCATATCTTTCACTATTGAGAGATGATGTACATGTATATGTAATATATAAATTTAAAATGAAATGAACTTAAATTTGAGACGTGCCAATCACCGAGTACGGCCACGTATGTTTGGCTTGACTGCGAACAGTGTTGCTGATCTACTTTCAGTTGGTGTAATATGATGACGCAATAAAAATAGTGGACATAAAAAACTGTACTGTGATGTCACAGTTCGCTGCTAGTACGACACAAGAAAATGTATATTTTACCTGAATGTAAGACTGGACATTACCCAGGTAACGGGATCGAGAGCAGTTTAGTTTGAGTGACGGAACATGTGGAAAATAGTTCAGTTCAAGCGTCTCACAAATCAGAAGGACTAAAATTTGTTTTCTTTTTCTATATACGTATATATATAGATACAAAGAAACTCATTTAAATAGTAAATCCAATGTAAATGCTTCATGGGATGAAAAACCGTAAAGAATTTAGCGATACTTTTTCATCTAACATTAGATATTGTTTCTTCTATTTGTTAACTATTCTGTTTGTTGTAGAGTCTAGAATGATTACACATCGAATGTCTTTCTATAAACTATTATCAAATGATTACAGTGTAGAGTAGTAATATAAGCAATGTGATAGAAATCTTCTTGTTTAAATTGAACGAAATATTGTTGCTGAAGGGAGAATGTTTGAACGCCAAACGGTCCTATGGTAATACGGTTGAAGGAGCGAAAATAAAAGTAAGCGCCGCAAATCAGAATACTTCAGTGTTTCAAAGGTTTTTGTAAGTAATGTAAGACTTTCTGGGTTTTCTTTTGTGTTACGACTGTGCAAGCCCAGATCAATTGTGTAATTTGTTTCAACGGTCTGAAGTGAAATTATAAGCCGGTGGTGAATTTTGGCATCCAGTGACAATTGGCGGGCTTTAATTAGCTCTGCAGAATAACTCTAATGAAACATTGTGCTAATGTGCTACTCAAGGCAGCGCGTATTGTGTGAAGTTTAGAATCTTGCCCGGCGAAAAAAGCTGTTATTTTAAAGAAGTATTTTGCTGGACCTGACACAAGTGGGTGGAGAGTTTTAATGGTTTAGTACTTGCGAAACAAAACTGGTGAAACAAGAAGTATCGTCCTTTTGTAAGCAAAACTATATATTTATTGATCTTATTTTGGTGAAAAGTGACTCGAAAACGACAAAAAAAAAAAAAAAAACTTTCGTGGTGCAGCGGTTAAACCCGTTACTGAATAAATGAAATACGCAGTACAGTAAAACCTCCGTTAGGAACACCTTTCGTCAAGGAACAACCTCAAATGCCGGAATGTGCTTTTTGGGTCTATTATGTATCGTATGAGACATTGCTACTGGTCCCAAAGGCGTTCCTTATATGGGAGTTTTACTGTAGTTGACACGGGTAGGTTTCCAAATATTTTTGTCAATGACACGAATGGTGCTACAGAGAAATCGTGTCTCTTCACCTTAGAGATGCAGATCCCTGTTTGAATTTCAGATGGCATTTCCTATTTCGAAGGCGAAAGGGAACAGAACGTCGAAATAAATGAACCTCTGATTTTTTTCTTTTCCTGTTTTCATGTGAAGATTGCTTCACAGTTTATACATTGTGAGATATTTATAGAATTAGAGTATAGCGAGATTATAAGAAGCTACAGTGCCATTCGACCTTTGCTTTTATTGGATAAAACAAAGCATTATTTTGTGTTCATTCGTACGTTTAGACTTAGTTTTTAATTATTTATTGAGTTGTATTTTTCTGTCACGACTAGATATAGTACAGTGGGAGCTTATTTTACAGTGCATTCATTGGTTGGTTTGACAAACGCAATAGACAAACTATATCCAAATAAGAATCACTAATAAATGTAAAATATATCCACAAATAAAACCTAGAACCAACTGAGTGAAAAAAAAAGGTTTGCAGTAATAATCGAGTGATGTTTTCAGTTTATTCTTAATTAATCTTCTGAAAGCATCTGAAATACTACAGTATGCATGTGCAATGTTATTATTGTGTCTGAAAGGTAAACAGCAAGGTGACCAATCAGATTCTAGTTGATTTGATCGCCTCATTCTGTGCGGCTTGTCAGTGTTATGTACATAAAAATAAGCCGGTTCCCTGGTACGTTCATGAGACTGGTATCTGCTGAACGTCACTGATTAATTTATTACCCTGTGTTATTGTGATTGTGTATCGTATAAAAGTCGTTTTATACAATTAATAAAATAGAGACGTAATATATCAATTGTCACTGGTGTTTCTGTTTTTGTCTTTCTGGATGTCCAGTTACCGAAATCTTGCACATACAGGTAGCGCAAGACGATCATGTAAAAAATTGGTGTAAGGCGACGAAAAAATACAGCAGTTTCTCATACCCAACTGGCTCATCAACATTGCAAATTCAAAAGCACAACGAAAAAAAAAACAACAGCAAAACAAGTGACCTAGACGGATCTAAAATATTTTGAGTATTAAATTAAAGAATTCATCGGAAAGTCGCGTGTGTATACTTTTGTAGTAAAGATATTCAAATTAAGAAATTTACATGAAAATTTTACACAAATTTGCCGTCAACGCTCACTGAATTGTTCATACAGTTTCGATTTATACGACATTCGATTTAATGGTAGTCCATTCCGGAATAGACTCGATAAGCTTTTTTTTTCAAATTTCCTGTTGAATTCTTATTTTAAATAATATTTTTAAAATAGGTTTTTCATATCCTCAAAGACATTATTTACATATGTATCATAAACCGATTGCGTGATTTGTGTTAGCCATGATTTACAAAAAATAAACATAGCTGTGTCACTTTGATGTCTGCATGGCAAAACATAGCGTACAACTAACTGTGTATAAGATTTCATGAAAATCAATCCAGGAACAGCCCTGAAAGGAGTATGGACAACTCGCCATAATGCCAACTCGCCATACTCCCCTTTACCAACTCGCCATAAACCAAGTCGCCATAATTTCCGAAATGCTTACCAACTCGCCATAGGTCTTGCCAGCTCGCCATACTTTTCAAATGCCCTTTCGGCCTTGTATATATATTGGTTACCACCGAAAAATGGTGTGTAAAATCCAAGAACTAAACAGAGTGTGCGTGTATAAGGAAATTGTATACTATCGAAAGGGGGTTTTAAAATTAAGAAATAGAAGGAAAAACAAATTTGTTGAACTGGTTTCAAGACCAAAAAATTTACCCCTTTTATACAGGAAAATTGCACTGTGTCGTAGTGTGATTGGTCTGTCGGGTTACCCAGTGACAGCTCTCTCTTCATTTTGCTGGTCTCATTGGTTAACTATGACTGAACAATTGCAATCTCTACCATTAACACTCCATTACAATTTAACTTAAAAAATAATTGAAATCTCTCCCATTAACACTCAATTGCAATTTCATTTCAAAAATAATTGCAATATCTCCCACTAGCACTCCATTGCAATTTCATTAAAAAATAATTGCAATCTCTCCCGCTTATAGTGTAATTTCATTTCAAGAACAATCACAATATCTCCCACTTATACTCCAGTGTATTTCCAACTAATTGCTTCTCTCCCGGTTTTACGGAATTACTTTCCTATATTGCAATTAAAGGAATTGCGATCCATGGTTTCTAAACTGAAAATGGTGTGTAAAACTGAAGCACATAAAAAAAACCAAAAACATTAAGTTAAACATGCAAAAAAAGGAAAGCATGAAATTAGACTTTGGTAAAAGAGGGCATTCTCATCAAAATGGTGTGTAAAATGTAATTAAAAAAAAAGTATGGCGAGTTGGTATAAAAGTATTGCGAGTTGGTTTCCAAGTCGCCATATGGCGAGTTGGATTTATGGTGAGATGTCCTGACTCCCCCTGAAAACCTTATTAGTACAATTGATGGTTCTTCCATATGATGTGTCTGGGTATTTCTCTCCTCTACCAATTTATTCCCTTTTTCGTCCAAAATCGGTGGAATGGTCGGGCTTTAAAGATCATTACACACCAAGAGTTTTACCAGATGTAGTCAATTCACTTTAATATTTAAAGAAAAAAAGCACTTCCTTGGTTAACTTCATTCTGCGTGTCGAGAGGAATTGTGGTACTTAACCAATTTTCGTGATTTTTACAATGCCAGGTCTTGCAGATCTTTCATAGAGTAGCTGTTGGATCTTACCTAGTAATAATTTTTGGCAATCAGCATAAAACTGACGGATCTTCGAAACAGTCTTCTGAAAGGTTGTTTTTGGCGATAGGACAAAACAGCAGGAAAAGTTCCTAACTTAACATTCAAGAGATGAAGGCTCGGAGACCTTCATTAAGCAGATCTCGGGTAGTCACAACCACTCAACCCGCCCCCCCCCCCAAACATGTTCTTATTTGAATTAGTATATAAGGACGTATACATTACATTTAAAGGATCTGCAGCAGGAAGTTACAATGAACGCACGTGCTATGGACTGACTGCACACATGACAAAGGCATATATGTCACGTGATGGATTCAGACAAGAAAACTCCAACGCCCCTGGAAACTAGCCAGGCTGGACGGACCTGACCCACGGGTTTCTAGACATGTCGCCATGAGGTAGTGTGTGATGCAGGTATGGTGACATGAAATGACACCAAACGTATTATATAGGACAATGCTTTCTGCTAAACGGCTCTGAAGCCAGCAGGAAACCCCTCCTCCCACCCCCACCCTTCCCCTAATCAAAAGCAGGGATGTAATATAAAAAAAAAACACGAGTTAAGGCAAATCACCTATTGTTTATTGCTTAGCAGTGAACAAAAATGAGAACATCACCGACAGAAAGACGACCTGTTACGCTCAGGTGTTGCGCACACGCCGCTGACAACAGAAACCTCAGTCGTCGGCGCCCCATCCCACTACTTAATCTGCTGTCACGCATGCCTTAAAAGAAGTACACATATCGATGTTCGATAACTGAAATTCGGCAAGTTGAAAAAGCTCTATAATTCGCACCTGTTTCCCTTGCTCCCACGCCTTATGTTTTATATCCTACCCGATAACTCGAACATTCCATATGTCGAACAGTTTTCCTCGATCCAACGAGGTTCGAGTTAAGAAATACGTACTGTACTGGCAAGGAACTTCTAAATTCAAAAAGAGGATCCAATTCAAACAAAGATAGCTGATACATTAAAAAAAAAAACCCTTCAATCGATCCAATTACGTTCACTTTAGAAAAAAACACAGTAAAAAGTCCGTTGAGGTAAACCTCACGTTAAGTAAGAACCCCCAAAAGCAGAGCATACTTTCTGGTCCCATTTCTTCCACGATTCCCCTCTATATGGCTAACAGTAGGTTTCCAGGTCCCAAAATCGTTCCTTATATGGAGATTTTACTGTAATCATTACAAGATATGTAGAGTTCATTGAATGAAATTCCCTAAATTTGTACAGGAGTACACAAGTAATCATTTACTCATAACGGGGCCTTACATTAATTTTGAACCATTTAAAAAAAAAAAGAAGAACAAGAACCAATAACAGATATCATTTCAACACATTCCACCATCTAGCAGGACACATATGCTGGAATTTGACGAAGTTATACGTCCTGAGATCGACAAGCACTTTCTTCGGGCTTATCTTACAAATGAATCTGTCAATCAGTTACTTCACAAAGTTACTGACATTTTCACGGAATCCGTCAAATTAAGATAATTCATGGAAATTAGATACACCTTTCTGAAAATAGTGTTTATTGCCGAAACCAACAATGACAGTTCTCAAAGTGTAAGAAAAACATTTCAGTTAACCACAAATACAGGCCATACATGATCGTGCCCCATAACTACTGGCAGATGCAACGAAAACGAGGCTGCGCCGACCAATCAGCACAACCAGTGAAGTCCAGTCACCGTATTCACAAATGTTCCTTTTTTCTCTCGTTTAATTTGTGCACGCAGCTTTTCCGCTACCCTACATTTAGTTAAGTGACGGGTCATGAGAAAACTTGACAAAACGTTAGCTAGGATATGCTTGAGGAACTGGTGGAGTTAACTGCAAGCTAAAGCTATTCTTTTGGCTACACCAATAGTTTGGGTGCCTAGGTATGTATGTATTTTTTTTTCAATCATTCCAGTACATCTACCTGCTACTTAATACAAGTGCAATTAGGCGTTTTCTTATTATATAACTATGTATCCTCCATACTACTGTCCAGCTATCCCGCTTTGACGTGCCTTTCCTACGCCAGCAACCTTTCCCTTATGTCCTCAAAACCGTATCTTCCGCTCACAACACTATTTACGGACCGCCTACCAATCTACTACGGTGCTACAAGAACGAATAAGTTAGACATTCACTTTACACACAAGATGCATGGTGCTCAGGGTTAACCTTAACCCAGGGACATACTTAAGTGCTATGTACTAGTTATTTGCAGTGAAGTGCGATCTCTTGCAAATTTCTTGCTGTTTAAAAATACGAGTCCGTTGTTGAATACGTCACAAACACACAAACCACTTGACGAATCACGTGACTTTGAAAGACTTTAAAGTATACTATTAAAATGGTGCAGGAGAAGGTCATATAGATAAAAAAAGAGCTTCTATAAAGGATAATACGTATGACAAATATGACAGTGAAACACACACTGAAGTAAAATCGATTCATATGACACACTAAAAGTGTTTACAAACTGAGCCCCGCTTCTTCGGGCACATATATAGAAGACTCCCCCCTCCCCTCCCGCATCGCACCCCCCCCCCCCCCCCGCCGAATTCACGCATTTCAGCAACTACACAAAACGTAAAAACACAATAAATACATAAACATATTAAAGGCCCCTTTACTTTGCGATTAAAATGCAGCCAAATAAATAATCCCAAATCCTGCGAACTCCACAAATAGATTTATCGGAGGCGAATGTGTTTCTACAATGTGGCAGAGATTCTCCACTAGATTCAACCAACAACCACACGACTCAAATGATCTGCCAATTAACAAAGCTTCTAAAACATCCATATTAAACAGCAGGCGTGGTCTGATTCTAAAACTCTCTCAGCTGTACCTAAAATACATCAGCCTGAAGAATCACTTAACACATCTCATTTATTCAAACTTGTTGCATATAGCATTTTCTGCAGAGGTAGAAACCAATCATTTAGCCTAAACATCCGGGCCTTGTTTTAACCATTGAACAGTATCGAAACTGATCAATCAGCCCGCTCTTAGTACCGTATTGTTTATAAAAAAGCATTAACAAACAAAAACAAATGATAAAACAGCAACCAAAGGTAACAGCTTCCACCAAAAATAAAAAACTAAGCGAAGACACACATAAAATTGATATATCCCCATTTGGCGGGGTTAGAAATAATTATCACAGGCAGCTGGTATAGTTTCGATGGCAAACAATAAATGACCACGTCAAATACTGAGCCGTCTGAGGACTTCACAATTTCTTCCATGTCGAAATAAAAATGAACAAGGATTTATCCAAGTATTTTTCGACTTTTAACTCAAATATCCCAACTGTTTTTTTTTCTTTTATTGTTTTTGTTTTGAGAACAATAATGTGAAAGAATGTATTTGTCCCATTTTATATGTAAATATGGAATGGTTTTACTTGACCTGAAATATTATAAGAAAAATATACGTGTACATGTTTTTATCGATAAGAACCTATGATTTATGTTTTTCTAAAGCACTCCGTATCACCAAAATGTGCCAGCACCTAGTGTTGAGGTGGCGAGCACGCTACTTTGTTAGTCTGAGTGCCAAAAGAAACCAATTTGAATAATGACCAATTTGAAACTCTGGCTCTGTGTTTCTGAAAGTTTGGTTGCATTCGGTGATCAGTTTTTAACGGAAGAGTAGCAAGCGCCCAAATCATATGTAGGAGCTAAAATCAGCCATAATTTTTTCGACACGAAGAAATTGAAAAGACCATACATTCCTTCGTCAAACAACAATAACTGAACCCAAGTGATTTCTCGGTACAGTATTTGCCTAACAATCCCAACTAATATCATCTTTCCTAAGCGTGGACTGAATCTTCTTAAGGTCCTTAAGAAGGCGTAAACTAGCTTGTGCTTTGCAATTCGGGTCTAGTTCTTGTGACGAAAGCGGGCTCTTGGAGCTGGTTTTTATGGTTGTCGTCACCTGGATCTCGCCGTTGCTGTTGATTGGCAGCGACGCTTTGGCTGAGCGAGGGCGCGTTTTACTACTTTTCTTCTTTGGTTTACTTGTTGCCTGAAACAAACAACAGGACCTCACTTATCATCCGGGAGTGGAGAGGTGGGGGGGGGGGGCTGTTCTGAGCGTTTGCCAGTTTGATCACTTTGCACTATCCATATTTCTATGTGAAACAACATTATTCGTGACGCATTTAAAATTAAATGAAATTAAATTCAATGTAAGCATTTTCGTTTGTTTATCTCTCAAAAGTAATCAAAACTGAAAGTCACATCCTTAAAACTCCATCTAAAAATGCCCAATTAATTCATGAACAAGAACAAGAAGCGGTGTAGAATTCCTCGCTATAATGAGCCCACAAAGAAGCATGAATTAGTGTACTAACGACTTCCTGGTGCTTCCTGAGCCGGGCTATCTGCTCGCCTTTGGCCTCCATGCGGGCGACGAGGGCGTCGAGCTCACGCTCCAGGTCCTCCCTCAGCCGCGGGTCCGTGCACTGCTGTATCTGCTTGTTCAGCTCCTTGTGCTCGCTGTCAAATACAACATTAGCAATGTTTATACATATATAGGAACTGGACAATTTAATTAGCGGGGATTGGAAACATTGCCAGGACAGAAATTGTGTATTGTAAGCGCATAGACAATGGGTATTCCAGCAAGTTAATTGTTATCAAAGACGTTCTCATTCATTGGACAGCTCAGAAAGGAACCAATTGACTAAACTGTTAGACTAAATTGGCTGAGCATAGAAATATACCATACAGCTATCTTAATTAACTGCAAGACAAAAACACAATGTCACACAAAATTTATTTTAAATCTCAAACAGAAAAGCCATCAGGGTTGTGAACTGCACCCCTTTCACGCCGTTTTTTACTCAGTCTGATAAAGGAGCACACACAGCGCTCTATTCTACTGCCTACTCACAAGCTCATTTGGGCAAATTCATCTTGCAACTGAAGTAAAATTTCGCCCAGCTCGTTGTCCGAGCCACTGCTTATTCCAGAGCTTGACAACTCCTGCAAAGCAAAGGCATACCGTAACAGAGCACGATTTCTGTGCCAACATTTAGTGCGGAACTTATCAAATTTAAAATTTTTCTCAATATTTACATTTCATGAACTGCAGTTTACTATATCTATGCTTCTTTAAACGAAAGAAAATCCGAATATCCGGGTCACTAACGCATATCATTAAACAAACAGTTACGGATTTGAGTGTTTCCGCAAACTTCCAGCGTACTCGCGCCAGCCTTTCAGTCCCACCGCCTCCCACCCCCTCCCTTAAACAAAAAGAGAGTATAACTCACCCTTGAGTTTAAAAATTTCATGCTATTGCGTGAATGCTGCCTTGGGCTCTGGCATAGCTTGTTGTTGTGATTTTTCATAATAGAAAGAACCTCCTGAAAGTTTGCACCAACTGAGTGGCTAGGCCCGGTACTCTGTCGAATAAAACGGGCTCTGTTAGTACAGCGTGTCACCAGCAAATGATTCAACATTGAAGCTTGTTTTCCTAGCGATTTATTTCTTTTCTCTCATCTTTCAGCAAAGTGCACATTTGTTGTTAGTTTTACGACGACAGACAACACGCAACTCACAACCTAAAACGCAGCTTCGGTAACACTGAACTAAAATATCAGCACTTTGTAAAAAGCTTAAGAAGAAGAACCTCCTTGAGACAAACCTTGCCAGCAATAAAGGGGATTTCAGCCAGGTTGAGTCGGTAATGTTCCGGTGGCTGTACCCCGGGCTTCTTCCACGAGTGCGGGCGCACGCCTTCTTTACGCGCCGTCCGCCTCTTTTTCTTCACTCTCCGCGTCGATGGCTTACACGAGGCACCAGCCTCCAGCAGGATGCGGTTCGTCTGTGCCGCCGTCTCAAGTTCAGCCGCTTTGTCCTGCATTTGCCGTCTCTGACGTTTTTCTTCCCGTAATTTGTCCTCTAAACTTCGAATCTTATTCTGCAAATTCAAAATGACAGTTTTTTTTTTTAAACTTGTGACAAAACTCTGACTGTGAGTGAATTTTACGATTTACCGAATTATTGACAGTAAATATTATTATATACCCGGTTTATAAACACGGTCATCTTATGGTTCCTCATTCATACATAACGTCGCTGTTCAGAACGGTCTTGGGTCAACTCATCCCAATGCCAACTCATCCCAGGCCAACTCATCCCACCCTGAAAGTCAACTCATCCCACTTTACATACCAACTCATCCCACCAACCAACTCATCCCACATTGTTTTTTTTTTTAAGTTTTCAATCTTTGGAAATGATAAGTAAGAACAGAAATGTTTCTAGCTGAAACAATATTTTATTAAATAATCTCGGTCTCTTCGCGTGACAATCTTCTCATCACTTTTTACACACCACAATCCTTATCAGAATAACAACTTCTCAATGACTATGGGTGTATTAAGAATGGCCAATAGCAAACATCTGTCAAAGCTTACTCAACACGATATACTCGGGTAAATCACAACTACCAAAAATATCGGCTAATCAGATTGCGTTAATCCTACTCCGGGTCCAGTTAAATCGCTGCCGTTCTGATTGCAATTAGAATTTGTCATAATGCCACAAGGGCAAGCATGGTTTCTGTGACTTTATGCAATTCAAAACATAAAACAGCAGATCACATATTTTGGTACTTGCATCCCAATTGCAATTTGCCACAAGGCAACATGGCTCATGCAATTCAAAACATGAAAAGGTATATTTTGTGGTGTCGGGTTGAATGGCTAAGCTCAAGTGCAATTATTTTTCAAAGCATTGTCTCAATCATTGTTTAAAATCGTTTTTGGTGTCCGGTTGAATTGGTAAGCTCAAGTGCAATTCATATTTCAAAGCATTCCCCCTGTCTCATCTATCGTTCAAAATCTCAATACTCATTATTATTATTATTATGTACCCGAGATATGAGTGTTATTACAATTTACTACATAACACACGACAATGTGGCTTCTGTGATTTTATAAAATTGAATACATGGAAGGGGAGATAAAAATTTTCGGTACTGGGATGAGTTGGTTGGTGGGATGAGTTGACTTTCAGGGTGGGATGAGTTGGTATGAAAAAAGTGGGATGAGTTGACCAAAGTGGGATGAGTTGGCATTGGGATGAGTTGGCATTGGGATGAGTTGACCAAACCCCTTCAGAACACGGAATTGGGTTTTCAAACGAATGCACACCTCTGCTAAGGTTTGACTAGCGGTTAACTTGAGGTGTTCGCGCTCCAGCTCTTTGATCTTGTCTAGCTGTGCCTGGACTTCTAGAGCCTCAGCCTCCGCCTAGTACATGTAAAACACAGCATAATCAAACCTTCTGCTCTACAGTCAACTACAACAAAGTTATCTCATATGCGCCTTAGTCCAACTGCGAGTACTTAAATGACTTGGTAGAAGCGACGAAAATCAGTAGCTACAGTTCTTACTCTTAAAAAAAAACGTCAACGAAAATATGGAAAACAACACAACTGCCTAATCGATTAGACAGAACGAGGACATAACTTCTGATGAGCGCACCCATTTCTCTAAGCTTCGTTCCCGGCTCCATTTCTATCTGGGCAACTCACTGACCTGCTGTTTCTGTATTTGAGCCGTGTGGCGGAGAGCTTCGCTTCGGTCCGTCTCGGCACTGTGAACCATCTTACGCATGTATTCTAGCTGCTTCTCCAGCACGTTACAGCGGTGTTCTGCCGAATCCAGCTTGTCGCTGATCTCTGACAATATATGTCCACAATTTTACATACCAGTATTCAACACTGAATATTAAGTACTGTCTGACGTGTTTTTAAACTCAGGGCAAGGGCTTTATCAACAAGTACGTACGAACGCTCAAAAGGTGCCAATGGAAAACGTCACTAATTTCCCTTACATTGGGGGGTAAGAACCACAATGCACCAAACCATTACACAAACAGGTGTTTTGGCAAGGCGTGCACACATTTTATATACAATATTAAACAAAGAGAACGATCAAATTCGCTTGCGTTCAGATTGCCACTCAAGACACTCATCAATATTAATTGAAGTAATGTGATTGATTTATTGCTCTGCAACACTAGAGGAGTTGATAGCGAAAACCTCAGCGTATCGATCCACTCCTAACTAACCTTGCAATGGATACTCTGTTAACAACATACTTTATGACACTACTATGAACGAGAGTAAAATTATTTTTCAATCTGAACAATTGCTTTTCGTGAGGTGATCGTGACAGCTCTTATCTAACACTTGTTAGTTTTAATACTTAATTTAATACGAACAGTACTCGATCTCATTTCTCTTCGCATATAACTAGAAGAGAAAATCATACCGTGTTACGATACATGCCTTGCACTTAGTCTGTTTTTTTTTTTTTTATCCCGAACTGCCGTGTTTCATATTTATTGATTATGAAAACTCACCCCAATTCTGAGCGGTTAGATTTTCTACGTCGTCTTCAGGTGTAGTACTGAAGGCAGACAAGTCCCTGTAAGCGGGTTGTGGGGGTTCCCTATGCCCGCGTGAGGCCTCCCGCGCCAGGGACGTGTCCTCGGTGATGGTTTTCAAGTTTGCCTCGGCCTGTGTACGCTCCAGTTCCAGCTGTCGAATTTTATTCTGCAGCGTTTTCAACGCTGACATGACGGCTGACAAACAAGTCGAGCAAAGGTTTAACTCGATGAAACAACCATATGAATAACATGTTTACAGATACAATACCTTTCTGACACAACTTCTGTGGCGACCTTTCATCCTAACCACCCCCCCCCCCCCCCACCAATTTTACAGACAGAAAATAATCACCAAAGCAAAGGCTTAAATAACTTGCAAAAAGAAGGAAACAACGAAAATTGACTCAAAATTACCACCTACCATCTCTGTTGCTCTCCGGGTAGCTGTCTATGGGCTTGCTTGGGTCCCTGCGGTACTCCGTATTGATAAAGGGCTGGTGCGGCGGATATTCGGCGTGAGCGCTCGACTCGTCTGCCCTCCGTGCACCATGGGCTGCCATTCTCGGCGTCGACGGATCCGAGTGATATGGATCGGGTCTGCTGAGAGGTGGACTACTGAACCCACGTGTTCCCGCGCCAAGCTTAAAAATCAAAGCGAAATCGCGTTTATGCTAACCTGACTGTATATTCACTACAAGACGTCTTTAAAAAATAATGATCAGTCAATGGAACTTGATGTCATCGATGTACAAAATCCCCCTCAAGCTCAACAGTCTGAGAAGACAAGCAATTTATGATCAATGCGTCTTGACACAAAAGGAAACACACATTTTCACTTCCTAAATCGTTCATATCCTGCAAAAAAATGAACCTGCATACGAATACAGAAGAATATAAAAGAACCACACTGTTACTTGTAGTGTAGCGAATCCTGGTGTTGTATCCAAATTATTATGAGGTCAATTCCTTCCAAATTTTATGTACACTCGTTCAGTCACCCGTGAATATTGGAACGCTTCGAACACAGAAGAATTGTTCCTTTGCACAAATCCAGACCACTTGCATTTAGAGTACAAAGCACAAAACAAAAACAAACGTCTGACAGTTCTGTCAACATTGATCTAGGGCATGATCCGCTATGAATACGAATACTTCCCAACTGTTCAACGCCATTCCGAGCCACTGGGGCTACTCTGATTTCTTAGTGTTTTGAAAAAAAAGAATGTAATTTCTCAAGCTTCTTGAAAGTTTTTACACTTAAGACGCTTCGCACTGTCGCAAATCGATTTTAATGTAGAAGTCGACTGAAATTAGTTTTTATACTTACACCAACTCGCTTTAGCAAAAATAAACCTGAGAAACTTCTTAGAATCGAACAGACAACAAAGCCGTGGGACACTGACGATGAAATTGATTATGTATTGATTATCGCACATTGATTTTACAAGCAGCTGCAAAGCATGCAAAGGACTGCACAGAACGCATCACATCTCAGCGACTAGAATCATTAGAAAGCTAGATGGCGCCGAACAAACAATTTCCTTCTTTTTCAATTTTTTATGAGCCATATTTTCTCGGAAAACTCCATCAGTGACTGGCATATTGACTCTGTTCAAACTGTTTAATGATGATACATAATATTTTATATTTAATAAAACCGTGTGCGACATCTGGGAAAGTAGGACGATAATTTCTGTGCGTAGTATAGGAGATCGATGCGACATGGTGCACTCCGGAACTATCCCTGTAAATGCTAGGTGTTTACTGTTTACTTGATAGTTCGGCGTCTAGTTATGCCTGTATTGTATTGTTCTTTAGATCCCTTTCAACTGCTATGGTCATGTCGGGACCCCCCTGCCGCATTGTACTGAAATGGGGCATTCCAGCCCTCCTTCTAACTCTTATATGTGGAGTGCCTCACAGGGTAGCAAGGAGAAGTACCAATTTTAAAGTCTTAGGTATGACCCGACCAGGGTTTGAACCCACGATCTTCCAGTCTCGAGGCGGACACTCTAACCACTAGGCCACCGAGGCTGGTTATGCCTGTAATAATTCTTTTTCTTAACAAGAATGTCCAGTGACATTGTAACCAGTCGAGATCTAGTGAATCAAGTATCAATAAGCTTGCATTATCGCCAAAACGTGGTATTTACATTTTAAAAAACCGGTGCCTGAAAAATTTTCACAGGCCGGCATTTTCCTTGATCCCTGGCAGATCTCAGAAAAGTAAATTTCAAAGAGCAATAACGTTTGACTACGCCTAAAAAAGAAAGCAATCTGCTTAAATTACTTGCAGAAACACTTTCTTGAAAAACTTGATCCCCAACACATTCAAACGGCGGCATCAGGCCAATTTTTGGAGATGTGCAAAAAAAAAAAACAAAAAACAAAAAACACAAAAAAAAAAAAAACAAAAACAAAAATAAATCCAGTCAAACTACAGCAGGCAACGCATTTTGGAAAGAAAAAATAGATTTAAAAAGGCGCCAATACGAATCGAGAAAAAAAGGTAATTTTTGAAAAAGAACCATCTAGGGAACATTCCTACAAAATTTTAAAGGAATCCAGTCAAACTTGTGGGAGAAGAAGCATTTTGAAAATTGCTTACCCCTTTTTTTTAATGCCATTATTTAGCCAATTTTTGGTATAGGCGGGAATACCCTGTAACAGCAGGACACCTTTGGTCATTACTGACAGCACGTGACCAGCCCATCGTTACATAGACGAGGATCCCGTGGCCTATGCACCACCACATTTTGGAGTAACATCGATAGCTAACCATCTTCCAACAGGACATCGCGAGCCTACATGCAGCAGCCGAAACTACACATTATCTCCATGTCGATGGTATTGCAGTTCTACCCTGGCCGTTCTTTTCGCTTGACCCCAATCCTATCGAACACCTATGGGACCAATTAAAAGGGTAGCCCATTGGCTAGGGCAACGATAGGCTTTTCTTGTTGACACTTTTGAACTTGCATATACGTCCTCAAACTTTCACTATAATTTTTCATTGTCAAGTTGAACTGGCTTGAGAATTCCTATTAAATCGACTGCGCAGAAAAATAATTGTTCTGTGCCGAAAACGATCAATTAATCCAAAATTGGTCTGACTACTAGCATTGCATGATCAACACTGCAAAGGCCGATCTTATCTGTGAGTTTGTGAAAATAACCATTTGTTTGATTGTTCAACGCATTTCAATGGACGAAACAGCGAAACGGCTTATTCACCAACTTCACATTTAAAAATTACTTGACAAGGTCCGCCACTCGTAAAGAAAAATTATATTCAACAAACTTATTCAACTTATGTTCCTTCTGTTTGTGACGACCTTTCCATGCGGTCAGGTTTGCAAGTTCACAAAGTAAGTGATAAAATCAAAATGTTGTAGATGTGATCTATTTCATAGGTGTGATAATGAAATATTCACCTCAGTAGACTTTTTTCATCACACGGCGTAAATTAGATATCAAAATTTCACCCCATGTTCCTTCAACCGTTGTTTTTAATGCAATGTCCATATTTACGGTGGCCATCTCAAACCGACCCAGGCCATCTAAACGATATGGAAATGAGAAAAATCTAAACCGTAATAACTTTGTCAAGGCCTAAAATATTTCCAAACTTTCTTTATTAAATATAAAATATATATTCATTATCCTTTAAAATCAATTTTAAAAGTTCCTATATTAAAGAAAAGAGTTTTTACGTGCAATGCAAGCGTTTAAAAATGCGTCTCATTTCCATATCGCCATATAGTACAAAGATCCAGTCCGCTACTGCATAACGAAACACGCAAAGTAAAAACAGGGAAGAGCTGACTTTGGGTTAGGCACTACGTTTGGCTCCGCTATTACCGATTATATGTACTTTTGCGACTTAACCAAAAAAACAATAGGCAACGGAGATGCAGAGCCTCAATCAATAGCAGTGACATCACTGTGGACGAGTTACCTTTTCGAGATACACATAACAACCTCAGGTTACCCGTGAGATTAAAGGAAAGGGCAAATATCAAATCCTTTCACTTACTTGATGTCGAAGATCTCAAATATTCCAAATTCTCACAAAAATTTTAATAAAAAACCCAGTAAACTTGTCAAGTTGTAGAAACTTCGACAAAAAACTTTTGACGTATCGGTCGTTGCACATCTACACTATATACTTTCTTCCTGTATGGTTTGATGAAGATCTGATCGACAGTTTTTGAGATATCACCCGAACAAGAAAAAGGCTCAAAGACCGACAAACAGACAGATGAACGGACATATGACAAATTAAACCTCTCGTCAAACATCTGCACTACCTAATCTTTCTTTCTGTCAGATTTGATAGGGATCCGCTGAATAGTTTCTGAGATAAAAAAAGTTTAAAGTGCGACGGACAGACAAGTGACAAATTGAACCCCCCGTTGAACACCTGCACTATATATACTTTCTTCCTGTAAGGTTTGGAGAAGCTAGGATAAATAGTTTTTGATATATCGCCCGGACAAGAAAAGTTTAAAGTGCAACGGACGAACAGACGGACGGACATTCGACAAACTAAACCCCCCCCCCCCAACCCCCGTTGCACATCAACACTACACATAGTTTCTTTCTGTAAGATTTAATGAATATCCGATAAATAGTTTCTGACATATCGCCCGGACAACAAAAAGTGCGATGGACGGACAGACGGACGGACAAGTGACAAATTGGACCCCCGTTGCACATTTGCGCTATTTATACTTTCTTCCTGTAAGGTTTGGTGAATTTCCGATATATAGTTTTTGAGATATCGCCCGAACAACAAAAAAGTTTAAAATCGACGGACGGACAGACGGACAGATAGACGTTTGACAGATTGAACCGCCATTGCAAAGCACCACTACATATACTTTCTTCCTGTAAGGTTTGGTGAAGATCCGATGAAAAGGTTCTTAGAATTCGCCCGGACAAAAAAAAGTTTAAAGTGTGACGGACGGACGGACATTTGACAGATTAAAACCCCGGTTTCACATCAACACTATATTCAGAGTTCACAGCGAAAACCAGACGTCAAATTCCAAGATTTTCAAGGACATTTGGAGGTAAAATTCCAGGATTTTCAAGGGTATTTGCAGGTGAAATTCCAGGATTTTCAAGGATATTTTAAAACGAAATTCCAGGATTTAAAAGGATTTTTCCTAGAACTTTAAAACATTTTAAATTCAAGAATGTCGTTTATTTGTACTTCTAAACCAAAAATAAATCGATTATCTATGTGTACATTATAGTTTTAAATGATACACACAGGAAAAATAGGTATATTTCATAAATAGAAAAAAAATTATTTACAAATTCCGAACTCCAGGATTTTCAAGGATTTCTTGTCAGATTCCAGGATTTTCCCTGATCCTTGAATGATTTTGCCGAATTCCATGATTTTCCAGGTTTCAAGGATCGCTATGAACTCTGTATATATACTTTCTTCCTGTAAGGTTTGGTGAAGCTCCGATAAAGATTTGAGATATCGCCTGGACAAGAGGAAAGTTCAAAGGGCGACGGACGGACAACTGACAAATTGAAACCCCCGTTGCACATCTACACTAAGATCCGATGAACAGTTTTTGAGATATCGCCCGGACAAGAAAGGTTTTGAGTGTGACGGACGGACAAGTGATAAATTAAACCCCCCGTTGCATATCTACACTATATTTACTTTCTTCCTGTAAGGTTTTGTAAAGTTCCGATAAACCGTTTTTGTGATACCGAGCGGACAAAAAAGTTTACGGACAGACAGACAGAGATACCGATAGCAATAGCCTTCAGACAATATTGGCTGAGGGCTATAACAAAACAAAAAAAAAACTAAAGCCAAATCACATCTTAGCTAGCTGCTTCTAATAAAATGCGCAAGAATTCTGAATTTAGACTGCGCGGGAACCGGGCAAAAAATGAAAGAAGTGTTAGAAAATATAGAAAACAAGTAGGTGTTTGTGAAACACAAGCAGGCCCCAACCTCCCCCAAACTTCATAGGGGTATAAAGCGATGACGGACAGACGGACGGACACCCCAAACCTATAGGCCCCAATCCGAAGGGTTGGGGCCTAAAAAAACAGCTGATACTGAGAACATTAAAGAAATTGAAACTTAAGACTATTTGTTAATACTTTTAATAAATTTTTTCAAATAGCATACGGGTTGTTAAAAACACGATTGTTCTTTGGTGTAAGAGAAATTTGACATTTAGGCGAAACCTCTGTATCGTTTTTTTTTTTTTCATATTCTTACCCAGTTAGTTTGTATTCGAAAGGCAGGATTTTTGCGCATTTTATTCGAAACGCCCAAAATGTGATTTGGCTTATTCCTGAAGTTCCTCAGAAAATTAGAAACACCCCAACGTTACACGCGAGAAACATTTACAAGATAAGTTCACAATATTTCAACAATACTTTTTAGTAATAAACCGACTTCAAATGGTCACTTGCAGTTAATGTACGAGTAACTGTTTGTATTATCGCCAGAAACAAGATTTGACAGGTTGGTCTTTTGGCGCAACCATAAAAATCGTGTAAAAAATGGCATCGTACTTGATCGAATCGTGTTTCCATGAAATCTTACTTCATCTATGACTTGAGATGAAAGAATACACAAAAACCAATGTTTTAACTACGTAAATATTCCAAAAACTCCAATAAAATTTCAAATAGCAAACCATCAACTGCTGTCAACAGACGAAACTCAAACTGGGTCGATTTACATCCGGGACCTTCAGAATAAAAAAACAGCAATACTGTCATAAATAAAGAGACAGGATCTATTTCCAAATAATTAATGTTTGTTAAATAAAAAATAAAAATTTGGGAAAAAAATTGAAAATCTGACGATGAACAGAGAGAGCAAAATTTAAAAAGAGAAAAAGGTAAAAATTAAAAACCAAAAGGTAAGAGTTCAAGTAGTCAGTCATGCAAATTAAAACTTTTTGAAAATGTGTTTAATGTTTGCCCGAGCTTTCGTTTTAACTGCGCCAATTAACACTTTGGACTGAACGTCCAGAGGATTTATTACCTTACAAGCATTGGTGCTAAAGTTTCTCTTCTGCTTTTTTCCTTTTTATGATTCTTGTTCAATTTATTTAAATTCTGTTTCATCAAAAATATCCAGGGTCAGGGATATCTGGCATACACACAGTGTATCATGGGATCTACGTCTCCAAATAATTCCACGAAACCATCTCGTAAATGATATAAAATATATCATACCTTTAGCATCTTGTTGGTCAATGTGTCAGTCTAAGGCAACGCCATAATATCGACATTCATTAGTTTTTCTACTCGTGGATGGTTTTAATTCAAAATTTTGTGTGTAAAAGGCTTTGAAGAATACAAATCAGAGATAAAAATGTAATTTTAAAAAGTTCTAGTCCCCTTCTAGTACCCGCATCGCACTAAAGCAACATGATTACGAGGTATACAGATATTTGGGCCAGGAATATTTGGAACAGCGACATTCTAACAAGATGTGGAAAGTTTGGCATTTGGGTCACTTCAGGAATTGTTCAAAGTTTTGATGATTAATGATGTGATAATCATTACTTTATGTAGTTGTGTAATTTTGGTTTAAATTAAGTTGGTTAACTCTGTCTAAAAACCCTGACACGTATATCAGCTGATAATTGCAATTAAAACAATAAACCATTTTGAAGCCAGTATATACCACAGTTACTGGAATGTAATGAAAATGAAAGAATTTTGTAGAAGTTGAACGATACACAGGATGTTCTGTATTTTGTGACAGTGTTTGACATATAGCGTCACTGAAAAGATTTCTCTGAAGCTCGTTAGATAAAGATAACACTCTTAATCCGTGCTCTTTTCGGTTTGTTAAACAATATCAAATTAAAAATAAAATTTAAAAAATTTCTAGCCCTGTTCATTGACTAGAGGCATTGCAGAAAAAGAAATAAAAAATGTTTAAGGACAATCTGGCCGAAATATCACACGTTTCACTTCTGACCAAAATGCCACTAGCTCATACGTCACTGGCAAAAAAGTTTCTGGCTCAAATGTAATGCATTCTAGTACAGCTATATTTAACTTCAGTAGCCTGTATAGTCCGCGTTGCTTTCACGCAAAAACCACAGGGCTAAATGCTGGAGTAACAAATATGTTGACCTCAATAATGCTGGCATAACTTTAAGCATAATGCATGGCGGTTTGAATGATATGTGACTCTCGATTGAAAAGGTTTGGAATGAGAGTGTATGTAATGTACGCATTCTATTACGTTTAAGCGCAGACGGTCTTTAGTCAAACGGACTACGTCCAGAGTGATGGACTGTCGTGTCTCCCTACTCCTGTAAGCATTGATTAAATGCAACTTCTGCTATTCTCCTATAGTTTTCATTGGATAGCATTAATAATATATATATATATATATATATATATATATATATATATATATATATATATATATATATATATATATATATATATATATATATATATATAGAGAGAGAGAGAGAGAGAGAGAGAGAGAGAGCCTATTTGGGCCATACTATTAGATTTTGACAATATCCCAGTTCCATTTTTCATTAATGTTGGCTCTTGCCAGGTGCCTTTCTTTTATTCTTCTTTGAAAGATATCGTCTTAAGGAGGAAAAACGTTGATGCACACGATACGATATAAAATGTCAACACAAATTATATTAAATGATATCTAATCTTCAATAAAATTACCATGTTAATGCCTCTATATATGCCACACTTTTTGTCATAGCATGATCTTACATTATTCCTTACTTTTACATAATAAAAATTGTTAGCATAATAAAAATTGGCATGATTTTTTTTTTGGATTTGTTTTGCTTTTTTAAAATTTTAGGTTTATTAATAATTTAAAGTTTCATAGTTTAGAGTAACATTATTTCATATTCGATGATTTTGCGTACATCGTCAACAACAGGCAAATTTTCCTGGAAAGAACTTCTTTAATTTCAAAGAATTCCTATTAAAATGACCAAATAAAATTCTTAAAACGGCATCCCGCTTTTAATTAGGAAGCAGCAAAGGTAGGCAAGAATTGACTTCTGTTTTCGTTCTTACCGGAGAATATTATTACTTACTGAAGAAAATTTTGATCGTTGAGTGAACTCAGCTCCTGTTCATCGGCAATTCGGCATACAGTAAGTTTTGCTGACTAATATATATTTCCCAAAATGGTGGCCTTTGTTTGAATGTTTTTGAAGTAGAAACATTCGGGGACTTTCCAAGCTACCTTTAAGCATATAAAGGCAACCGGAGATGTCTGCGCTTTTTGCCTGCACACGCTGTGCGAAAAGATATCCATTTGAAGAGCTTTCCGATGCTGAACAGTTGTGCAAAGTTTGTTGCCAGTCGTACCTCCGCTTTAAGTCGTACTCGTAACATTTTTTTTTCGAACGAAAGGCGAACGAATGGTTACCGTAGATGCAATGTGGTAAAGCAAAATGGAACAATATTCTGCGATTAAAGACAGAATTTTAGCCGCGTATAACCAATACAGGGGGTATTTAACTCGAAAGGCTTTCAGAACAATAAGCCAAATCACACTTTGGGTGTTTTAATAAAATGCCTACGAGTAAGAATTTTGAATTTAACTGCGAGGGAACCGGGTAAAAATTAAAGAAATGATTGAACACTGTAGAAGAAATGTCGCAAAAACAGCTCACAAATTGAACATAAAAGAAATTGAAACTTAAAACTATATGTTAAAACTTTCAGTTTATTTTTGAAATAGCATCCGGTTTGTAAGGCCCCAACCCTTCGGATTGGAGCCTATAGGTTTGGGGTGTCCGTTCGTCTGTCCGTCATCGCATTATACCACTATGAATTTGGGGGCGGTTGGGGTCTGCTTGTGTTTCACAAATACTTACTTGTAAAAACCCGATTGCCCTTTGGTGCAATTTAAATTTGATATTTAGGCGAAATCTCTATCATTTCTTTTTTTTCTATTCGAAACTCAGAATTTTTGCGCATTTTTATTGGGAAAGTGTGATTTGGCTTATGGAGAGGGCACTTTGGAATCTGCTGAAAAGTTTTGACTGCAATATTTTGGGTAAACGTATATGAAGGGGAGGGGGGGGGGGTTACAGTAGTGAAATGAAAAAAGAGCATATTCTGTGGTTCAAAACAGATTTCTTTTGTCGAGTATCGCAGAATAAGGTACGTTTGAGTAGAAAGAGTTGCCAAAATTGTAGCTCCGAATCAGCTGTTCCTTGATTGTTTTGTATATATCTCTCTGTCTCTCTCTCTCTCTGTACCTATTACTCAAACATTTACTGGATTTTCATACCCAATATACTCTTTCTGCAAAACAGGCACAATGTTAATGTGCTGCGTATTTATTCGTTAAAGTGCAGAAAAATTCCCTCGCCTGTCAAATGTTACGTTTACGTTCCGGGCTTGTCATGTGATCAGAAATTTAAATTGAGAGGTTATGGATTGCCTGTAAAACATATACTCAAATAACTGATGGATGCAGAATTATGCATAAATTCATTCTGTACACCCACAACAGGGTTCGCACTGGGTTCTCAGGAAAGTGAGTCAAAAAAGGGAAGTGCGACTCATTTGAGTCCACAAAACCCGGTGGGTTCTGAAAAAGTGAATCATTTCGTAAAAAAATACCGAAAAAGTGGACAAAAACCCCGCCAACGCGAACCCTGCACAATATTTAATTTTTAATTTCTTTCATGCTTTTTGAAAAATCAGTGCAAAAGTTTTTGGTGGATATTTACATAATTCATTGTCACTTTTTGCGCAATTAACCATGGTCCCGGCATGTAGACAAACGTCAGTTATTGCGGGAGATTTGTGTTTGTTTCTGCAGTCTTTTTCTTTTAAAGAAAGTTGCATGTCATTGCAGTTGTACTTTGGCAAATGCCAGTAAGAAGTTTTGGGTTGTTGAATCCCGAACGAAATCGCCACAAAGGTGCCTCAAAGTGAGTGCATTTGACTTGTATGTCGTTATTGTGCGCGGAATTGAAGTGGTGCACCGAACCTCAGTAGCGAACCGCTTCTTGGAGCGACCAGAATTGCAGCTGGCTTATTTATTGGAGTCGGTATATCACATCTGGTTGTCACCAGTTATGATCTGTAACCAATTCTAGCTCCTCCCTCGTGAGGAAATGATAGGAAAAGGGCAGAAAACTTAGGCAACGCCAGTTTACTATAAACATGCACAGGTGGGGTTAAATGCTTTCAGAATAAAATGTAAACGGGCTTTTAAAAACTTATAAGGGCTTAACACATTTCGAAGCACAAAATTAAGAGTGCAACATGTTTTTGCCTTATCATTCCTTGTAGGTTAACCCGACCAATTTGTCTCCATCGAAAATTCCCGAAAGTACAAACTGGCGTACAACGGACTGCACAGTTCCGTCTGAGCATCCTCAAAAGCTGAATATTCAGGACTCCGACAGAATTAAAATCAGTGAATTAGAAAGCTCCCCACGAGCTCACTTTAATCCCCCCAAAAAAACATCTTTTTCAAGTGAAGTTTGACTGGCCAATTCGTACTTTCGGAACTTATCTAGGTGGGTGTCGTTTCAACTGCGTATTTTGTGGGCTGAATCATGAATGAAAAACATCAAAATTCTAGTTTTCTTGTAACATGCCGACTTTCAGATTTAAAAAGCAGTTCTATGAATTTTAAAAACTTTTAAAATGGCCCCTTTGTGAATGTTTCTCTGGTAGAAAGTAATTTTGTTGGTTTTTACAAGTTTTTTTCTGTAATGTCTTTACACCGTTATGGCCCAACATAATTCGGTTGAAACTTTTTGGTGAAATTCTAAGTACGAATGCGGTTATACTTAATTCGAAATGATTTTGAAACTTGTCCTCGTAAGTTCTAGAATCCAGCCCGCAGACGAAACTAAAGAGTTGTTTATCTGATTCTGAATTTTAAGCAGATGTGCATATAAGAATTTATAGAAGAGGTTTGACGTTTCGACTTCAACATGTTAGATTTTTGAAGAAGTTACAGGAAAAGCTGAAAAATTAACGAGGCCCCACTTTACTAGAAACATAGTCAAAAATAGATACCTCACCAAATTTTAGACTTGGGGTTACCATGTGAACAGTGCGCTTCGAAATTGTTTCAGGATGAATAAGAACCAAGTTTTCGTTTAAACTAGAACAATTTTACCTAAAAGTGGGCATGAATTTGTCTCTTGTGTTTGACAGGAGTGCCGGAATAACTTCCCAACAGTGAAGTGCACGTATTGCAGAAGTGAATTTCAACAGAATGAGTAAGTGTAGATACATTTCCAAACAATGCATTTTCAGGGTTGCTGAGAGATTGGAGAAGTCTGCATTTTGTTGGGCGCTTTCTTATAGAGAGACATCAAGACAATGAGCCAATTACTGTGCAGCTGTGGGGGGTTGGGAGGGGAGCAAAGTGATGTTGGGTACTGCCATGGAAAAGATTGTGAGATTGCATAAACATTTTGACATTCATTGGTTTAGGTTAAGTTGTAGTTGATTGGTGAAATCCTGACGTTGCCAGTTTGAAGGCTTCATGTAAGGGATGATGATATTTATCGATTATGTATCAGTTTGATTTTTTATACGAGAAGAAAAGCAATTTGTCGAACATCATATTTTCGATATTCTTATGGTTGTGGTAAAAGATGGGAATCATTACACGAGCCTATGAAGCGTTGAAAGTGGGTGACCTTACCTCTTTACCGATATGTGTTGCAATGCGAGTATCGGCTCTACTCAATTTCACATGGTTTCCTGTTTATAAAATCAACTGGCGAGGCAACTATGAAGGGGAAACTTCCTGAAAATCTTAAGACATCTTTGTGTCTGCATAAGTATGATTTTCATGGATATTTGGTCCTTTTGCCATATCAGGATGGACCATAAGTAAAGTTAAGCTCGAAGATTTACGAGTTAATTTTCCATATATAGAGCGGTAGTGACGAAAGAGTTTCTTATGGACAGCGTGGATGTTAGAGTATGGGGGACGGGGAGAGGGTGGGGTTGATTAAAGCCAGAAGAGAACACAGAAACAAGTTACCATAGATTTTACATCTTGTACTCACAACTGTGATTTGTTACGTCGGCGTGCAGTGACCAGCATGGACTGACATATACAAGGGATGTCAATTATTTCTGTGGTTTGTCTTATGTGCATTCATTGTAGTCAGTTGATTCGTTTTATTTCGTCCATTGCGGTACCGTAATCGTTTGCTCTCATTTAGCGCTACTCTACAATAGTTCTTAACTGCTGATTTCAGCACGAGTATAAACGTTGAATGTCAGAATAGCGTTTAATCGTTCAGCCAATGCAGAATCACACGAAATCGTTGCATGGCGGAGAGACTGTGAAACCTGATGTTGGCATTCAGGAAGTGTATTGATAGGGTTACCAATCACACAGTCACATGAGAAAAACAGAAACAAAGTAGCTGACACAGTATATTGTCTCATATCTTGGTTTCTATGCGACTAAAAGCTTACTGATTGCCCACCTGTTTTGTGGAATATCATAGTTTTAAGCTACTCTAAGTAGTTCTCCTGATACTATTAATTTAAGGGGTTGGTGGTTGGGTTGGGAGGGGTGGTGAGGGTTGGGGAGGCCTATTATTCTAAACTTGTTTCACAAGACATGGGTGCGCAGTGAGGAAGCCAAGCGAAATTTCGACGAAAATTTAACCATCGCTGCAGCTTCGATTCTCTCAACCCAAGTAGTTTACACTGTGTATGTTGAGAAATGGAGACAGAAGTATCATTGTTAAATGTACCGTATTACATTTTGATAAGAATATTCGAAGCTAAAACTTGTAGTTTTTTGTTTGCATGTTAAAAATGAATGTGCACCAGTAAAGTATCGATGTAGGATTATTGGCGTACAAGGCCTCTGATGATCGCTCTCTTGGATGTTATCCTCGGTATTGGAGGGTAAACTTAACGCTTCTCTCGTAAGATCTACAGGAGTTGGTTGTTTGAACAGCTTGCTGAGGTACAAGTTTTTGTCCTGAATTTTCGCCCATTCTAGGCTTACATAGGTTTTTGTCCTTGCAGTAAAAATGCAGTCAGCACCATTTGCAAGAAGTGTGCCCATAATGTCAAAGCATACGGAAAGGTAAGGCTTGTAACGCCAAGACCACTTGTCGAAAATCGTGGAGATATCGAAGGAAGGCTATCGGTGTCAGCGCAACAATTACAAGAAAAAAGTAGAAATTCACACTTGCATACGGGTATATGATACTTAAAAATGGCAAAAAAAAAGCCAAGGTCTGTTTCGTAAAATTTTCTCATCGCTATAATTTACTCTTTACTTCACTTGTTTTTATTTTGAACATTGCTACATGTATAAGGTTATGAGAACAATATCTGTTACAATTGTAAGGTTTTTCAGTTTTCGAAACCCATACCACTTGCAGTTTGCAAATAACAAAATACAAACAAAACATAAGCGTGCAAACAAAATAAAACCAAACATCACAAGTTGTTCTTTTAAATCTGCATTCGGAAAAAAAAAATGCGCAGCTCATAAAAATGGCATAGAAGATTTTAACGAAATCAGTTATGTAACGTGAGCAATCATAGCAGTTTTGAACAGTGTTAGAATACTCGCCGCCTTTATCTGTGAGTCCACTACAGACAGCAAGAAAAGAAGTTCCGGTACATGGTTCATACTTTTCTAGTTTTTTTTTTGTTTTGTTTTTTTTTTATGGAAAGAAAGTTTATTTACTTCAGAATTTTTATTTTAAATAATGTGGTGTTACTGGCACTTGTAACAATAGACCTTTTTAAAAATCAAAAAAAAAAAAAAAAACAAAAAAAAAATTAAGAGAAAGTTTTAACGAAATATACACAGTAAATCAATGCTGTATAAGTATGTCTTTACAGTAGCAAGGTTGAGATATGGTAAAGCCGGACATGACCTTAATTCATGATGATGTCACCAGTGATATGATCAGCTTGTAGAGGGTGCAGGATCATATATAATCAGTATAATATTTTAGTGAAAATAAGTCCTCGTTAAAAGAGAAGTTCATATGGTGAACGACATTTATGCTGATAATAGGGCGTAGAATGTGCTCTTGCTAGCACTTTTGTGCCATAACAGAGACTTTCACTTAAAGTATAAGGCTAGGATGTTGTCTGCATCTTCTACCTCTAAAGATAAACAATGTCTTACTAGTCGACCTAAACTAGCAGCAGTTGTGCAAAAAGTGGAACTCACGACAGCAACCAAAGCGCATAATTATGAAATGCTGCGATCCATTGAAGGCGGGAAGAGTAAAAACAAAAAAACCCACTCGTACCTACTCTCACTAAAACAAAAGTAAAATAACAAATATGCTTAGAAAAATCGCGAATAAACGTTTAAATTTAATTGGTCCTTATGGAAATCTATGTTAATTTTCTGGGCTGCCCGCAGAAGCCTGTATTTACTTTGCCAAAACATTAAGTACATACAAGATATTAAGTGGGTATTGAAAAGATAAAGCATATCTGTTTTATTTACAGAACTTAATAAAACTTCGGGGAGGAAACAATTATATAAATATTTTGCAAAGTAAAATAAAAAGTTTGGCGTGACCAAGGTTTTTTTTTCTAAAGATATGCGGACCGTCCTGTCAGTTTTCTCAAAATTTTGAGGAATAAATGAGAACATTTCCTTCGTATCGTAAGTTTTTTTTCTTTTTTTTTTTTTTAATTTTGATGCAATCTTTTCTGTTTTAATCAGGGAAAAAATTATTCTTAACAGGGTTCGCGCTGGGTTCTCAGGAAAGTGAGTCAAAAAATGAAAGTGTGACTCAGTTGGGTCCAGAAAGACTCGGTGGGTTCCGAAAAAGTGAGTCATTACGTGAAAAATGCCCAAAAACTGGACAAAAACTCCGCCAACGCGAACCCTGCTTAAGAAATTGTAACAGTTTGACTAAAATAAACATATCCGAACAAAAAATTGTCCGCTTAATCTAGAACATTGATTTGCACTCGAGGGAAGAAAAATGGACAGAATTTTTAAAATGCCAAACAAAAGAAAATTGTGACCCGAAAGGCTAAATTTTCGTTGTATAAAAGTATAAAAGGCTGTCGGTGAACCTTGTGGATTGAGTTTTGAGATACCCGAATGCCGTGCGGACAATGAAATACTCTGTCTTCGCTTGGGAACACATCCTCATATTATTATCAGTACTTACAGTTTTGCTTCGTCAAATCGGCTGTGATAAGAAACTTGCGCAGTATTAGTTTTTATTTGAGGACATGTATTTAACGAATGTGTTTTTCATAGCTTTTGCATCATATAAAAAGAACATTGGCTTTGTTTGCTCCCCCGCCCCTCCCCAGATCCTTCAGACAGGACTTGCACTGTGGCACGTCCAGACAGAGCTTTACCACGAAACTGTAGCACTTTATTCAGCGTCAAGAAATACTTCTGCGAAAAGTTGTACACTTCAGTATCCGGGTTTACAAGATCGCCAGAGAAGCTAGACTGTGTCAGTTAATGTAATGCTTTTGAAATGAAAAGGAGACATTGCGCGTAAATTATGTTTCTTTAGCGTGCAATTTCATGTCGATATGACGTTTCATCAGATAAACAAACAATATTTCACCAGATAAAAACTATATTGAATAATCAAATGTAGACAGTGTTACACTAGATAACCAAATACTAACAGTGGTGTATTAGATAAATAACTACAAACAATTTCATACGGGTAAACAGCTGCGATACAATGTTACACTAAGTAAACGCCCACAAACAGTGCTACACTTTGTAAACAAGGGTAGTGCGTTACACCATGGAAACAACGCTAAACAATGGCACACTTGGTAAACAACTGTAAGTAATGTTACACTACGTGAAGCACTGTAATCAGTGTTACACTAGGCAAAGAAATGGAAATAATGTTGCACTAGTTAAACAGATGAACTAAACTGTTAGATTAGGTGAACAGCTATAAATGTTGCACTTGGTAAATAGCCATAAACAATGTTACACCAGGTAAACAACTTGAAACAATGTTAAAATGGATCACCAGCTATGAAAACTGTACTATTCAGATACCTGTAAACTGTTTCAAATAGCTATATATGAACAATGCTACACTAGGTAAATTGCTCGACACAATGTTAAAATTGATTAGCAGCTTTGAAGAACAAGTGATTGATTTCTCACTTTTTGCTTTTGAAGTTCGTTTTTCTTCATCATTTAGTGTACTTACGAAAAGATCAATACGTATTAAATTCACAGTACCATTCTTAAAAAATTAGTGAAACATAGCAAACATTGTTATGCAAATATAGGAAAAATATCAAGTAGCAAGTTTCGTTTCTAAGCTTCCCTGGCAACCCGTTCCTGCAATCTCGACCCGTCGCCCAAGACACGCAACCCAAGAAAATCACAGCTAAATGTTTTAATAACACAATTACACGTCGAATTGTAGCTGGCTCAACGGAGGATTCGAGTACAGGACAAAATCACAAGTGGTACACTGCTCAGAATATTAAATAATGAAGGATGAATTTAATATATGTATGTTCAAATTTTATTCTTGTAATGAACAAAACATTAGAAATGCCGCGCCCAGTGTACACACCAAATTTTATCTCGCGGTGGTATTGACCAGTTACTTTGCAGAAGTAAAAAAAAGGAGATAAAAATAATAAAATTAACACTCATTAATAATCACCACAATGGATATACAGTGAATCAGTCATACCATTGGGTCGCAGTGTGAAAAATGTCGGACAACTAAATTGGGTGTTGTCCAAAGCCACAGTGATACTTTGTTAGTCGCAGAAAGACCGCGAATGACCGAAGGTGATATATTTGGGAAAACCTTGGATAGGTTAGTAAATGCTCAAGTCGTTCTAAATGTTACACTTTTAATTCTGATGCGATTGCTATGGAAATAAGTGATTTCCGTGCTTGTACGATTTCGTTTTGAAGCCTGGTCAATTTTGTTTACTTCGCGTCCTGCGCATACCTTGTAACCCTGTTGGTAAAAGCGAGCCACTTGATACAAAACAAACAAACAAAACAAACAAACAAACAAAAAAAACGGATTTCAAGCACCTTCCTACTTTCCACTTGTTCAGCCGATACAAGTGCCTGTTGCGCGTAATCTTGCAATGATACTCCGCTCTAACGTCAAAGGACACGTTACCCTGTTGTATTATTAAGTAATTTGGTGGGCTATCAATCCAGTGCTCTTCCCTACTTCCGAGCAGATTGCGCCGTACTACCCATGCTACTGCCATTAAAAGGCGACAATTATTTTCGTCTGTTTATATAGTCTTCCTACTCATGAAAATTCAGACAAATCTTGAAATTGTATGTTACAAACATTTCCCTGCCTTAAAGCAAGATGGCACTCTTGATGAGTAACACAGAAGCTAGTCCAATATCAAGCAGTTTCTTTGATGCAGAGCCAAATTAAAGTAAAACATATAAAAGGATTTGCTGCAAAATAGTTTCTGCATCGCGTTTTGAAGCGGCATTTTAATTTCTCATTAAATCGTCAAATGATCGAACACGAGGTTGAACTCGAAATATGTGAGAAAAAGTTTCGAAGATTTTAGCATCTGTATTCACAAATGATTCCATAAAAAATCCACGACCAAAATGCACATGTTGACTCGTATCAAGAAAAGTTGCGTCACCTCAGGGTGTCTCTTCTAACCTGGTAAAGGTTTTGATATACAGAATTGTTTGTTGTTGATTGGTTCATGTCTGATTTACTTCCGGAAATCTCGAGTTTTTATTTCAGGATCACATTCGAGATATTTGTGGCAGGTGTTAGTGGTTGTCCTTTGGCGTAATTAAAAAAAATATCTTCAAATTTGCGAAGTTTTCTTATGTATCTATGTGTGATATCATGCTGTTCTTTTGGTCGATACGTCGTGAATTTTTACATCAGTGAGGGCGGTGCACATTCATTTTTATAAAATGTACTATTTAATGGTTTATATTGATTTAAATTTATTACCTTGTTTTATGTATGCTTATAACATTGATGTTGAAAAAGCTGAGTAGATCTCAGAAAAAAGTCCGTACCTGGCCTTAGTGTTGAGTATCACCTTTGACACTTATTTTCAGCCACGTGCGTGCGAGTACTGCAACATCATCGCCGCCTTCATAGGCACCCGCTGTCAGCGATGCTCCAACTCGCAGAAGCGCTGGGGTCCTCCCAAGACGTGTGAGCAGTGCAAGCAGCAGTGCGCTTTCGACAGGGGCTCCGACAACTGCAAGAGGGTGACCATTCTGTCTCTGTTTCACGAAAAATGAAAAAACAAACTGCAATCGACTGAGTTATTTTGTGATGGGTAATAAACCAATCAGGATTGAATTGTCGTTTATTCGTTGTTCCTATAACAGACGGGTAAGCGTTTGTATACGGTGTCGTTTTGTTCATCAACAGGGGTAACATCAAGATATGTCCTTAACGGTCAGCATCGTTTCCTATGGATTACTGCGAGTGATCCTGCTTTTAATGTCTTGAATCGGATGTAAAGAATTGATTTTAGGCTAAAATATGTTCACTTTACAGGTTGAAGGCAAGTTGCTGTGCTGGCTGTGTACCATGGCCTACAAACGTGCTATTGTGAAGTCGATGAAAGCGAAGGAGTTCACCAAGTCTGTGGCTGACCAGACGCGAAGCAAGGACAACACGCCGGGGCAGTCTGCCGAGGATGAGGCGCCTTACTCACCCGGAAGTGGTTATCCGACGAATGAATCTCAGGAAAACACCCCGTACAGTCCCGGAAGTGGCCTTGGCATCATCCTGGGAGGAGATGACAAAGACAGCACGCAGGGTAAATCAAGTGACAATAATACACAGTTGAATGATTTTAATGCTGAAATTTTCCACAAATGATTGTGTTTGCAGTTTTTCAAGGCATGTGTTGTGGCAGGGAAAATAAGGCAATTTAAAATTGTCAAATTCCGATATTTAAACCTATGTTTTCAAAACCGACAAGAACTAGCCGCTTGTTTTTCTCGTACAATCGCCAGGCTAGATACTACATTTTTGGTGTTACACTGACTTCGTAGGCACACCCAGTGGCTTGACCCCTGGTAGCAGCACCCAGGGTTCCAAAACACGTGACTCCAAAGACATCCGGGGCCTTGCACAGAAGCACAAGCAGGAATCCGAAAAGTAAGTGTAGATAAAACGCCAAGAAAACTTTCAAAATAAATGTAATAATGATACCTTAAAATGAGTGCAAACGGTCCTAGGTGAAAGGATAGAAAATGATGTAAACTTTAACTTAGAACTATTTTACAAGCTAATAAAGAATTCACTCTGCTGTCTTGGGATCTTATTACAAGCCTTAGCTTAACACACAATTTTGTGTCGTACTTTTAGGACTGTTGACGCAAAGAAGATCAAAATAGATAAATCCAATGGTTTCTCATCCATGGTGAAAAGGTAAACGCTCTTTTCTGGTTAATTTTATTTCAATGTATATAAAGCTAGTTTTAATCCTATTGTGTTTTTCGTTATATTAACAGGAAGAGTTATTGTATGATTAAAAAAAAAGAGGATTAAGCGTCGGTATTAATCCATGTCTGCGTTCACCTCGTAAAAGAAAGAGAACGTATGAGTTAGCGTCTTTTCTGTGTTTACACTTACCCAATTTCGATGACGTAGAACAGCAAATTCCTTAACTTTTTTAAAATTTGTGCCTATATTCGCGAGCCATTGCACAAATTTGTTGCATCAAGTCAGTCTTTCACTGTTATTACAGAAAATCAGTTTTTCGGGTTTTTTGTAATCCATGAAAAAAAATATATATGGCATTGTTTGGTTTGTTGCAGCCAATCAATGAACGAATTTGGCAGCAGTTCAGAGAGCCTCGTTATGGTCACGCAGCTTAGAGGACAGATGGAAGCCCTGAAGAGACAAATACAGGAGAAAGACAAGCAGATTTTAGAAAGAGATAAAAAGGTTACAGTATTCTTTTTTTTTTTCGTTGATGTATGAGTGTCAAAACATTCTGGGGCTGATAAGATAGGAAATTTTGAGTATTGTAGAACGACTTCTAAGGAACAGAAGAGTGGGAAACGTACAAGCTCAGCTTAATAGGGGGTTTCGTAGATAGTTAGTTTTAACTTTCCGGTGAATATTGATGAGTAGCAGTATTGATGGATCTATTCATTTTTCCTTTCTTCGATTTGGAAATAGATAACAGAACTGAAGGCACATAACGCAGCCCAAGAAGCTAAGCTGAGGAAGCGAGTGGAGTTAGTACAGCAGCAGTCACAGGAAATGGTAGCTAACCTGCAGGTAACTTACACACGGTCGCTCTATATATAGGCTATATACAAGTCACCAGCGCACTGATGCCGTTCTAAACTTTAGACCAAAAAAATTAAATTGATCAGTACAAAGGCAGTTGCACTTCGTGTGGGATTTAAGCAAGGATCGGCCCTGGGGACGAAATTCCTTGCTTTAGCTGATGCGTTGGTAATTCAGTGTGTGAAAATGATAGTAATTAAAACCATGGTGTTTTATTGAATGCCTAACTTGTAATTGTCATTGAAAAAGACAATGTAGCCAAACAAATGTTTCATTTTTCCCTTTGTTGACAGGCAAAGAACAGAGAATTGACCCAACAAATTTCCAAGTTGAGCAAGTCCGCAAAGAAATCTTGACAACTTTGGTCACACCACGATCTGGCGTGCCCCTTGCTTTTGCCATTTAATTTTCGGCACTGAAGAAATATGTACCCAGAACTGAAACTGCATTTGTGTGAAGTTGATTCTCAACGATTTGTCAACCCAGTGAGTTGTAAACCTCTGAACATCGGGAAACGACGTACCGAGTTTCCTTCATAGTTACAGATTTGTATTCTACGCGCTGCTAGTGTGTACTCCAGGATGACTTTATGCAGTCCCCTAAAACATGTATTGATTACAGAGTCTGTTATTATCCCCCGTGAAACGGAGGGATATAGTTACGAGCTGGTCCCTCCGTCTGTCTGTCCACAAAAAGTTTTGTCCGGCCGACTTTTCATAGAAGGAATTGTCGTAGGAACCTGAAACCTTACATGGTGAAAATATATATAATGAAGATGTGCAACGTGGCATTATTGTCAAAATCGGCCAAAAATTGACGTCGTTGGAAATTGTTGAAAATTGAATTTTTGGCTTGAACTTAGCTGTAAGCCGATGTTTTGTCCGACCGACTTCTCATGGAAGGAATTGTCGTAGGAACGTGAAACCTTGCGTGGTGAAAATATATATATTGAAGATGTGCAACGAGGCATTATTGTCAAAATCGGCCAAAAATTGACGTCGTGGGAAACTGTCAAATATGGTGAATTTTTGGTTTGAACTTAGCCGTTAGATGATGTTTTGTTTGGCTGACTTCTCATAGAGCTGATTGTCGTATTAACCTGAAACCTTGCGCGGTGAAAATATATGTATTGAAGATGTGCAACGTGGCATTATTGTCAAAATCGGCCAAAAATTGACGTCGTGGGAAATTGTCAAATATGGTGAATTTTTGGCTTGAACTTAGCCGTGAGACGATGTTGTCCGGCCAAGTTCTCATAGAAGGGAATTGTAGTAGGAACCTGAAACCTTGCAGTGTGACTTGACCTCATTTTGCTTTTACTGCTTCACGGGGTATCCCGCCTTACTAAGGCTCTAGTTAACTGAAAAAATCTAAATATCAAGGCAACATTACTGATCCTTTGTATTCCGGTCGGTCTTGGGACAACTCGGCCCTTTGCTAACTCGCCCCTACCAACTCGGCCCCTCGCGAAAGACGACTCGGCCCTTTTCTGGGTCGACTCGGCCCCTGCTTGAAAGACGACTCGGACCCTAACTACCAACTCGGCCCCTACTTATATTTTTTTAATTTAATGTTGAGTGAACTGTTTCCGCCGCATGAATTAAACTTCAACGCCATAAAAAAACGTGAATATGAAAACTTTTTACTTTATTTCCAACAACCAGTACCAATTCACTCTGTACACTGTGCCATGAATATTATTCACAAAACGAAACGGCTTTTCGCACACTTGTTTCTTTTGGCTTGTTACTTTTATTTGTTACAGTGCCTGTCTTTTTTTTTCATTTCAAAGATCCTGGATCAAGCATGTATCCAACGACATCTCACAAAATTATTTTCAAACTACCGCGTTTTCGATGTGATAAATCTGTTCCTCAATGATCAATGCCGGTATTATTCCTCTTACTCTTCCAGTAAAACTGTTTGACGTGGTTAGAACATGTAAGGTTTTTTATACCCGACCCAGTTAAAAAGTATTAGCCAGTTAAAAGAAATAACTTTATTAACTCCGGTGAAAAGCTCCGAGATTACACATGATTGGCGGATCATTGGGCGAATGAAATCGGAAAAGCACTCAGCAATTGCATTTAAGGAAATGGGGAAGCTTCCTCATTTATAGTGCAATTAACCATTTCTATATAACTGCAATTACAGCGCAACATTCCCGATGAGATCGACTAAGTCCTCAAAATTGCAATTGATTATTCCCTTTATGAGCACATGCATTGTACAATAAAAGAACTTTCAAAGCCTTTAAGCTACATATAATGATTTAGAATTACCAACCTCATATTGCAATAAATTCTTGCTGTCATAACAATATGTATTGCATTTTAAAAGAAATTTCTAAAGCCTTTCATGTCCCTTTTTAGAATAATAAAATAAAATAATTAAACACTTCCATGCCGCTGCAATTGAAATTGGAATTGCATTTCAAAAGAAAATTCAAAAGCCTTTTATGACTCTTTCCTTTTAAACCGAGTTGGCAGTGAAGGTCCGAGTCGTCTTTCGCTAGGGGCCGAGTCGTCCCAAGAATAAGGGGCCGAGTCGTCCAAAAAGGGCCGAGTTGGTAAGGGGCCGAGTTAGCGAAGGGCCGAGATGTCCCAACCCCTTGCGTTCCCATGGACAGGAGAGCAATAGTGTAAAATCTTATATGATCGTCGCTTCAGCCTGTTATTGAACACTTATAAAAAGAAGTGGAAATTAATTCAAAGACGGAACAAATCTGAGTGCTCGTAGCTTTAAAAGTCACCTTATTTTCCTTGATGGTACTGGAAAATGCAGTTAGTAAATAAACATTTTACAATGTCATAGCTTAAAGTGGAAAGATTTATTATAACCTGGTTTAGTTAAAACAAAGTATGGCAACTTTACTGAGTAATAATTAGGCTTTATAACCATTCAGGTGCAGTACGCCCGTCTATCGCTTATTCTGTGTATCGTTAAACGTATTTTAGTACTTTTGTTATCTTGGTATTTTTAAGTCCAGTTTTTTTAAAATCCGTGGTTATCGGCGTACGGGAGGGTGTATTGTAGGGCTGTTGTGTGTTTTATCTCAACCGAAACAAAAGCTTCATGGCATATGTTTTATTTTTTAAATAAAATAACATATCAATTGCGATACATGTTTCCTGTTTCCAAAACGCTTGCTGCGTTTGTGTATTTTATCAGGTTAAAATGTTTGAGCGACTCCGCAGTCTGCACCGGGAAACTGGGGGGGGGGGGGGGGGGGGTGCAGAAAAAAAAAGCGAAGTGTACCATTTGTCCGGAAATAAGTACTGTATTCCACGCAAATATATGTACCATTTGTAGAACGATGTGAGTTAACATTGTCAGTGTAAATGTGAGGAGCCTTGCTTACTGACGTAGATCATTTTTATACGAAGATCATTTTATTATTTAAATCAACATTTGTTACCAGGCGTTTGCACAAATTAGGTTTCGAGTTCGTTGTCAAGTGAAAAGTCTGTTACCGGGAAGCCACGACAGAGGTAGTACATTGGTTACAACGCCGTCAGACCACTCTCTTTTAGGACACTTCGTCCCATTAATTTTGATACAAGTTATGTTACAGCCCAATAAATTGTATTCGCGACAAGAGTTGACATTAAAAAAAAGTTTCAAAGCAATGTAAAATAATGTTTATAAAATGTAAAGCTAAGACACTGCCTGAGTTAAAGTTTGAAAAAAAAAAGCAAAAGATATCTTCTGGCGTTTTCTTTGTAACTGTCCTCATGTTGTTCAGGTAGGCTTGGCTCTCCGTGACTGTGTTCTGTCATTGTGAGCAACAGTTGGCTGTTGTAATCTTATGCTGTTTATATATCTATATGTAAGTAAAAGCTTTTAGAGTGAAACGAAAGAATTGCGGGTTCAGCTGTCGCATTGACTTATGTATCATATTTTCTAACATTTATTGTTTTCAGCTGGGTAAATAGTGAGTTTTTGTTCTCCTTTTTATGATCGTTTTAAGAGGTTTTATAACGCTGCATATATGTATATTATAACAAGTAGTCGGTGTACTATTTATTTAAAACTGGCAAGACCTCGGACAGAACAAGCCATGGTATGTGTGCACTGCAGCTAATTTTATAAAATAAAACTTGTAACCGTGACTTTTGCTGGGATTTTATTGATCCGAATGGTCTTTGGACAACTCGGCCCATTACCAACTCGGCCCACACAAACTCGGCCCATCGCGAAAGACGACTCGGCCCAACTTTTGGACAACTCGGCCCATACGTGAAAGACCACTCGGCCCAAATTACCAACTCGACCCAAAACATTTTTATCGAGAATTTTCTCCAAATTATGAGTTTTTTTAGTGTCTTTTATCGAAGAAGTGCTGGAACTTTGTCCATTGTCGATTATGCATGTGTCAGGAGAACAGACCACTTCTAATTGTAAATGGCAGTGTGAGATTATTACACAGAAAAACAAACTTTCTACCAGGGGTATGGACAAGTCGGCACCTAACTGAATAGGCACGAAACATTGTCGGTGGTTTTTTTCAAGTCAGCGCCACTTTCTATGGGCATGTTGGTACCAAACATGGTACCTTTAAAAGTCGGCACCAAACATTAAATACTTTTACACACCATTTTAATTGTGAAAAAAATTTCGTAAGGTTCCCAGCACCAATTTTGAAATCTTGGAACCAAGAATCACGGGTTTTAATGCAGTGCAATGCAACTCTTACTCATGACAATAACAGAATTATTTAGACGCAATTTATAAAAAAAAATATAATTTATTTATGTACTCTGTGTGATTTTTAAGATGAAAGATGTTCTGTTCAAAGCAATAACAGAGTTCTTTTGACACGTTTATGTGCTCTGTGATTGTCAGATCACAGGTTTGATTGCACATCAAGGGAGCTCGAGTGCTACCTTTGATTGAAATGAATAGCAATTATTGTTGTGAACAATTAATTGCATTTACAATGTAACATTCGTGAGTAAAATCAATTGCAAATCGCTCATTAAATTCGGTTATTTTGGTTGAGAGTGATGGGAATTAATTGTAATCTGTACCAGTGTAGACGACCACGTGAACAACATTGCAATTTTTAAGAACCATGTTTAAAGAGTGTTGAAGGGCCATTTTCGGTGTGTAAAATGACCCGTTATCACCATAACACATGAAGTCATGGCGATTGATATTTGCATCCACATCATAAACCGTAAAATGGTGTGTTAAATGGGTATTGTAATATTTGATGTTTGTGACATTCAGACTCCTTTCAGTCATCTCTGTCATTGTGAAAAACAATGCTGATCATAAGAAATGCAATCGAAGGTAGCAAAAATTGCGGTTGGGCTCAATAACACCGGAGTACTCATTAGTTGCAGTCATCTGTGTCATCGTGAAAAACAATGCACATCTTAAGAAACATCTCCCGCCTTTAATAATCTCATGTAACAAATGTCTTTCGTCTTTCAATGTTTGATTAAGTCGTATTAAAAATCATAACTGTGTCATAAAAGGTCTGCTAGTTCTAATCAAAATCAGTAATAAAAACTCAAATAGTCAAGTGGCAAAAAAAAAAATGGGCCGAGTCGTCTTTCACAAATGGGCCGAGTCGGTAAAAGTGGGCCGAGTCGTCCAAAAAAGTTTGGGCCGAGCTGTCCAAAAAGGACCGAGTTGGTAGTGGGCCGAGTTGGTAATGGGCCGAGTTGTCCAAACCCCATCCGAATTAGCAGCCTGCGGATTTAGTATAAAGCATTCATCTCTGCAGTCTGAGTGACCTGTCAGACTGTCGTCCAGAAAACGAGAAATATGTCCGTCGGAACAGTGGATGCTCCGACAATGACATTTCCGACAAGACTTAGCCTGCTATGTATGTGATCCACCCATGCACAGTCTGTGTCAGCAAAGGTCGTTCACTAAACAAGGAATTAGGGTAGAACGGTGAAAAGCAAGCAACTTGACAGCCCATCAATATGAACACTCATAAAGGCGCGTGTTATTTAAATCTTACAAGAAAATCCTGCTTGAGTACTGGTCAGATTCCCCATACTTCTCAAAAATTCAAAATACAGAGGTGGTTTTCAGAAGTCGAGGGATTTTGTGAGCTCCAGAAATCCTCTTCAAAAATGCATATGAGCCACACACGTGAATGCACTGATAGTTAAAATTCAAAGTAAAGCGGCGACCTTGAGAGGTCACCAAAATCTAACGAGCCTAAGAGGTTATCATCGCATCGAGTTTCGTCAAAATCTGTTCTCATGCCCGGGCGGAATCTTGTTCACACGCAGCAAAAGATGCAAACACAAGGCAGCGTAGAAGTTCAAAACTGATCAGTCCAGTATGAAACTTGAATCGCCTTCCGAAGGCGACAAAGCCCGAGAGATCATCACACCCACGGTTAAAAATAATTCGTTCACTGGCTTTGGCAGAATAGTGTTCACAAAATTCACCCCAACCACAGTGCCGAAAGGAAGTCAAAATCCTACCGTGACCTTGAATAGACTACTTAAGGACACCAAAATCCAATCACTCCCAGAGGCTATCCGCATGAATACTATAAACGAAGTTTAATCAAAATCATTGACGGGCTTTGCCGGAATCGTGCTGTATTCACAAGATTACAAAGGTCTCTTATACTTAAGACTATTAAAATGAAATCGATTTTTGCAGTTTGGAATTCCTGCTGGGAAATGTCAGATCTACATTTTGTATGTTTGTAATATTCGCACTCAGTGCATTTACTATCTGTTGCCGAGGCCGAAGCTTTCATTACACGGCAGACATATATCAAAAAACATTTTCTCATTAAAATGAGGATCCAGTTAAAAATATATCTTTATCCAGATTACGTCACTGCACACCAGCATTGGTATCCACTCCACAATAAAACTCTACGACTGGATCAGCTCTGAGGGGATGTTTATACTCAATTTCGGATTAAACGCCAATGAAAGTACATTTTGCTACATGTACTCCGGCCTTAGCGAATGAAATACGTTTTTAAGAAGTACTCCTGTAACACACTAACGTAATTGCAATTAATCATAACACTGAAATATGAACCAATAATGGCACATCTGGTTGAGATGACTGCAATTACTATAACATTCGCTATGGTATGGAAGGTTGATTTCAATTATGGGTGTAATTGCATTTAATAACTTGCAGTAAATACAACCTTTTGAAATATCTTTTATCTGAATTAATTGGAGAGATTCTTATACTAAACAAAAATAGTGGATATTTTCATAATATCTTAAAAAAATGTTATATATTAACGCGGCGTACGAGTTCGTAACCAGGGTACGACATGACTTTCGCAGGGGTACGACTTGACAAAAAAAAATAGGGTACAACTTGAACAAAGTGGTACCACTTAGAAGGGGTTCGATTCGGCAAAGATACGAGTTGACCAAACCCAAAATAAACAAGTGATATCGTCAGCAAAGGATCGTTTGAGATGAAAAGTCGCAGTCCTTATACATATAACAAAACAAGTTTGCATGTCGAAACAAAATGTTCTTTTTTCGTATTCTTTTATTTTTTTCAGACCTGTTTTCCAAGTTTTTCAGAACACCAGATTCTATAATGTACACTTCTGTGCTTTGCACTTTGACCTATCCTATAAACACAATAAACAAAATGCATTTGATCACTAGACAACAGAGGCCACGAAGCGAGTACCCTAACACCTCTAACTGTCCTGCACAATCCCCAGGAACATTCACTGCTGGCCATATGTTAGGCAACTACACTTAACATCTACAATTTAACATTAAGTCAAAATTCATCACAAGACTCAATATGGCAAATCACTGATGTAAAGAGCCCTTCATAACCCTCAGATGAACGATGCTTATATAGTAGATTCCATAACATTTGTTACTTTGTCGACACTCTATTACGCATTTGTCAACATCATTCGTTACGACTTTGTCGATATCCTTTATTATGACTTTGTCAACATTCTTTGTTACGACTTTGTCGATATACTTTATTATGACTTTCTCGACATTCTTTGTTACGACTTCGTCAACATTCTTTATCACGACTTTGTCGTCTCTCCGAGCGTGTCATTCTGGTATACCTACAAATACATCTGCATAAATATTGTAAAACTACATATTATCCCTCTCCAAATGCTATGGTAGTATGAAGCTCTACATTGTTCAGTTCCTGTCACCGGCCTTCTGCAGAAACTCTTGCCTCGTGTTTTACACCATCATATCACTTCAGGACTTCACATCGATGACACATTTTCCCCTGCCACTCCTTGCAGCCACTTTGGTAAATGCCTCTGGTATGTCGCTGAATGAGTACACCTTCTCTATAACAGGAACGACCTAGAAACACAACAGAACGCACGTATAAGTCTATATAAAAAACAAATGCTTGAGAACAACAGCCAAAACGGACCCTTGCATCTACAATCCTATAATACGCCTCTGTTATGTTTACAATTAAAACTCCCTTATACAGCTCTATACTTTTCAACCTGATGAAAGCAGTTCCTTTTTCAGACTCACTCGACTCTTGGCTCAAACCTAGGTAAAAGCATCTTAAATTCACCCAACCAGCAAAATACTTCAAGCATACCCACCTTTCCCTCTTCAATAAGTTGGGCCGTATGTTTTAGCGCAGACATACTCGGATAGAAAAGTCCCCAGCCAAGGTTTTTGCCTTCTGCTTTATATTTCAGTGCGATTGGACCAAAATCAAAAGCCGACTTAACGAAGCCAAAGGGAAATCCCATACTGTCATTGTTTCTCAAGATCGGACTGTTTAAGGTGACGTAACTCGCCCCACGGTTTGATTTGAGAAGACTCATCCACGCTGACAGCGGTATGGGGTTGTTTTTCACACAGTCCAAAATGAGATCGAAGCTTGCAATGTTGTGAAGTTCCTTCTGCACGTCGTACATTTTGTAGTCAATGGCAACGTCAGCACCTAATCTTAAAACGGTTTCTATGGCATCGGTGCCACAAGTCGCCGTGACGTCAGCACCCCAAGCCTTCAACAACTGGACAGAGAATGTCCCAACACCTCCGGAGGCCCCCAGGATCAACACTCTTTTCCCTTTCGCGTTACTTTGTGAGATTCCACCGGATTTTGTAATGGCCGACCAAGCTGTGCAGACTACATAGGGAAATGATGCAGCTTCGATGTGAGACAGTGTGGTGGGCTTGAGTGTCGTCTCCGAGGCGCTTACAACGATGTATTCCGCGTGAGTCCCGCACGACCCGGTTAGTGGACTCGTCACTCCCCAAACCTGACAATTGTACAACACATAATTACCATATATTGCTGGAGAATCGCAATCCAAACTGAAACATCAGCGTATCAATAATGCTGAAAGGGGACTGGACATCTCGGCACCTGTCAAACTCGGCACTGGACACCTACCTGTCAACTTTGTAGGTGCCGAGTTTGACAGGTGCCGAGGTGTCCAGAGACCATGCTGAAATATGCACTAATCACGTGACAAAGTGTGCATGTTTGGAACTGGATGAATAGAGCTTAGAGTAATGTTCACGAGTGTATCATACTGCCCGTACAAAAATTAAGCATAGATATACCATCGTATGACCAAAAACACACATATTTTAAGTTGTTTGGTGGAACTTTAACGCTAAAACTTACTTCATCTCCGGGTTTAAAAACCTTTGGAGATAACCCCTGTGCTGTGTCTATGACAACTCCAGAATAGTCCCTGCCAAACGTAATAGGAAACTGCGACTTTGTTCCGGACATTTTCTGAACAGGTTGGAAGGTTTTTGAACCATAACCAGCTGAAACACAATCCGCACACAAAAGATATATTCCTACATCAAAAGTCACCAATTAATTATACAATTTCAGGCCTGTTTGATATCGGAAAACCGTTTATATAAAAGTTTCGAGCTATAACTAAACTACAATGCATACAACCTGGACATATTATATTTGTCGTTTGAACTCGACCCGCTACGTAGCGCTGCACGTTTAGCCAATTGTGGCATTTACTATGTGCTTTCCTGCAGCCACCAGGTGTTTTTCTTTTTTTTTACGATCCTGGCTACATTTTAACTTACGTAGTCACATTTTGCACCTCTGACTTCGGATGATTTGGTTTTCAACGGGTTAAAAACTAAGTAAAATGAGACAGAAATATATCCGCCTTGGCACTAAAATATTGACGTTATGTTTCAGAAAAATTCGGACTTGCCATAGGAGAAAAGTTCGGTGCTCACTCACCAACCATACCTCTTTTCCAGCATTTAAAAAAAAAAAAAAGATTCTGAGACGGTAGGGAATAGTCACATACCGAGCATATCGGAATCCATGGGGTTTACACTTGCTGCATAAACTTCTACCAACATCTGATTTGGTTTCGACAACGCTGGCACCTTCAAAGAACACGATAAACTTTCATCAACATTCTCCTGAATATAAATGTCACGAGAAAACAACGCAGTGTGGAAAACACATATAAGCAAATGCCGGATCCAGCTAATTTGATGAGAATTTAGTTTAGGTTGACTCATTTCGCAAATCACCTAGATATCCTATACATATATTTGCATAAATATACGTCCAATGTCACTCTCAGTCAACATTTTTCACACGGTCTGCAAGAACTAAATAAGTCAACATGCGTTTTCTTATATGGGACAAACTGCACAGACAACCAATCTGATTCTAATATTTACTTAAGTCATGTAAACAATTTCAACCGTTGACCAGAAATCATTATTTATTTCTTATTTGTAACATTCTTCTTTAAAAACGTCTGTTTTTTATATATATTTTTAAGGGGTATGGAAAAAATGGCAACAGAAAAAATGTCAACGGAAATAATGGCAACGGAAAATATGGCAAGTGGAAATAATGGCAACGGAAAAAATGGCAAAGTGAAAAAAAGGAAAAAATGGCAAATTTTGCAGGTTTCACTGAAGTTCAGTCGAAACAAAGAAATCGCCTACCTTGACTACTCAGGATCAAAGAAATTCCAATCAAAACCACTTTATGCCACTTGATGTCGAGGTATTTGGGGACAAGCAAAAATGGCAAAACGTAATCCCTGTGTGCGGCACCGTTAATCCTTTGGGTGCTCGGGTGCCAACGTAACAATACATCTGTTTGAGGTGCATCAGGCAAAACTTATTCGCTATGTGTACAATGCAGTTAATCTTTCGGATGCTCGGGTGTCAACGTAACAAAACATTTATTTGGGCTGCATCAGGCAAAACTTTAACCCTGTGTATACAGTGTTGTTAATCCTATGGATGTTCGGGTGCCATCACAACAATACATTTATTAGGGGCGTTGTCCAGAATGAGCAACATGCTCGTGATATTACGCTTAAGAATAAATTTGACAAATGTGATAAAATTTTTATTTTGTTATTATGCCATTTTTTCCGTTTTTTTTCACTTTGCCATATTTTCCGTTTAAATTATTTCCGTTGCCATTATTTCCGTTGCCATTTTTTCCTACACCCATTTTTAAGCAAGTGATTTAGCCGAATAGATCTATCGCATATTCAGCATTCATTGTGAACACTGTAGAAAAAGTGACCCTTTTCTGCAACAGTTTAATCAGTTTCACATCTCACCTAAGCACTCACCACAGCAGTTGTAGACCGCCGTAATTTTTCTGGTCCACCATAATCATACGCTTGCCAGGCTTGCATGGTCGACCGTGAACCCTCTCTTTTAATGACCTTCAGGAAATTGAAACTTCTCCGCACATTTCTGTATGCGCCAATGATATTACACTTGCGCATTGTTTTCTGCCAAATAAAAAAGGTTTTCTTATAGTTTTAGTTTCTTCCCTACCGGTTTGTTAGTCAGTACAGATGAAATCACTTAATCGCATACCGGTTAAACGCATAAATCGGTTAACTGCATATTATTCGCAAATCCCAAACCATTTCCAATGCTATCTATTGGAAATTTAACCGGATAATTGCATACCGCTTAATCGCATAAACTGGATAATCGCATAGCTTTTTCACGTTAAAGTGGGAAGCACACCGGTTAATTGCATAATTCTGGGTGACTGCCCAAACAGTGATACTCTTAAAGCAAACTAAGGGAGAGAGCTGCTCCTCGTTTATTTATCTAATGCATTGTTTTCGGTTTGCTTGACCCATTGTGTACCCCATTCGCGGTTGTTAACAGTGAGTCTCGCACTCTCTCAGCTCTCACTAGATAATGACCTTTATCCTTAATCCCCGCGCTGCCTTAGCTGACGCTAGATAATGGCCTGCAACTCCTAATCCCCATCCTGTCTGAGCTCTCACTAAGTAATGGCCTGAAACCCTTAATCCCCCACGTTGCCTCAGATAACCGTGAGCGCAAAGTCATCATTTAACTAGAACCTCACTTCGCTAGCGAAATGTTAAACACTTGACAAAAATTAAAACGCAAAAATACTTCCTTCAATGGGTTATTTCTTGAATAATATATTGCAAACAACACAGCTTGAATACGTCTTATAAGCCGAGTAGTGGTTTCTGCTGACTTAAGGTTTTATTGACTGATCTAGCATACGCCGTGTTAGCTATTTACGCAGTGAGAGCTCGCACAAAGCTCACTGTGCAACTGTGTGTGATATGGGTTAAATGCTACGCATTTACTTGAAAAAAATACACTCTTTTTACATGGCGTTTTAACAAAGAAAACGAAATCAAAGACGAAAATAAAAAGTGACATGCACATGTTCAGATCAAGCTCTTCATAAGTTTCATGGTCGTAGGGCCCATAGTGTCAGAGGAGAAGAAGACACAAAAAATCGGAAAAAGTGTCAAGAAGAAAAAAAAAAAGGACGAATTTTGCTCGCACAAATTCATATAACTCTTGCAAGCCAAAGGCTTGTCAAGTGTTAAATACGCAGCCAAGAAGAAATTTTACCATTTATAGTTCGAAACTGTGTCGGTTATGGTTAATTCGTCAAAATCATTAAATGGCAGAAAGTAAATCAAAACGAAAAGACCTAAGTCTCTCGGATAAAATACTAGCAATAAAAGAACTGGATAGCAAAGTTTCTCAAATGCGGGGATGAGGAGGGGCGAGGGTGCACGTCTAATAACCACCGCAAATGAAAAAACAGGTACGGCTAGAGTACTCCGGGTAAACGCATATATCGGATAAACGCATAACAGGGCTTGGCAAATTGGCTATGCGATTAACCGGTTTCGTCTGTACCTCAAATGCCTGCCACGCACTTATTACAGGCAACCGATCCGTAGTTACCGAAAACGAGTTAAATTATCCTAGTCGTAGAGTTTCCCGGTTTTGCAATACAGAAACTACATGGAACAAGTCGAAACTTCAATAATAATATTGCTTTTTACCATATACAAGTACTCAAATATAACAAATGTGAGTATTTTGCACATATTAAAAATTGCCATTATTTGTTTTGAGGTCTAGCCTCCTAACGTCACAGTGAACCAATGAAATGAGCTTACAAAAGGCCGTGAATTCAAAACACGCGCTTTCAAGCGTTCCTCTCTTATCCCCCCCCCCCCCCCCCCCGCCCTCTCATTAGCCGTTTGTCAAGTGCAAGGCTGTCAGAATATAGAATTTTGCATTTTTGGGTCGATTTGTGTATGTTATTATCAGAATCATTGTTGTGGGATTAATTGTAAAGTTTTGGTGACTTCGTAGTCATACTGCTCATAAATGTAACTTTTTTAGGCTTTCGGTATGTTTGAATAGGATTTTTTAATTTTTGTTCAAATTTGAGGATAAACGTGTGAATTTGGCTTTTTGTGAAGTATTTTGCATCATAGTTCCTTGCTGTGCATTGTACTTTCAATACGCACTGATATTGTAAGGCCTTAGTTTTTAAATCTTAAGATTTGTCAAATTATAGAATTCTTTTTCGGCACCCTCATAAAGGTATATAAGGCGGGCAGCCGCAGGGTTCGACGCACTCGGTTTTCACAAGTTCTAGAAGGAGACCAGTTTGGATACAAAATTGGCGGGAAAATTGAAATAGCGTTCAAGTAAAAAGCATTTATAGGATGACTGTTTGTTGTGTGAGAACTAGATGGTATCGAGTAAATTGAATCAAATACTGGATAGAACCAAGCGAAATTGGCAAAAGGGTGATAAAGTGAAAATAAATTTAAAGTTGGAATAAATATTAAGAACACTCAGCTGCTAAGAAGGGAATAACTGCATATTGTGGATGTTGTGAATTGTATCGACAATAAAACAGAGAGAATGAATATCTGGATATTTATTTGACTTGCACAACCAAGATATAAAAAAAGAAGTAATACGATAACTTCGAGAAAAATAGAGAACCGCATTAAACAAAATAAAATACGACCACTCCGTGATGAAAGTCATTGACACCTTAAGTGATAACCCGCTGCTAGACTTTGACAAATTGGGGGCCAAGCCGTGATCGAACGTGACAAGGTTACAACATCATGGAGCGTGAAATGCGTGAATGGATTGCTCTAGGTCAAGCGCTGGGATACAAAGACGAAGAACTACGACAATTCGTACAGCGCGAGGAAGATAAGGCAGCTGAACGCGAACGCAAACGCACGACAGCGCGAGGCCCGAACTCAAGAGCGCGAAGATCGCATCCGAGAGCAGGAAATGGAGCGTGAACGACAGCGGAACAACACGAAAGAGAGATGGAACGCATTCGCGAAGAAACACGCCTCATCGAAGCTCGAGCACAAGCAGGCGAACCACGTGCTCAAGAACGCGCAGACAGACCGGCTCAAGCCAGTCGCCCCAAACTGCCAAAGTTCGATTAGAAAGTGGATGACATCGATGCATTTATCGAAAGATTCGAACGTTTCGCACACAACAATGGCCTGAAAATACTTGGACAATGAGTCTCAGTGCTATCCTAACTGGCAAGGCACTGGAAGTGTATAGCAGTATGCCGGTAGATGAAGCGGATAATTATCAAACACTGAAGACCGCCATTCTCCGACGCTACCAACTTACCACAGAGGGATTTCGTACAAAGTTTCGCGAGATAAAGCCCGACAAAGAGGAATCAGTGCGTCAGTTTTGTGCTCGACAGAAACGGTTTTTCACACGATGGATAGACATGTCGGATATTCAGAAGGATTACGAGCATCTGTGTGATTTACTACTGCGCGAGCAGTTTACGAATATGTGCAGTAGCGAACTCAGCCTTTTCTTACGTGAACTTTCTCCACGCAACATGGGGGAGATGATGCGACTCGCTGAGCAATATATCGAAGCTCACAACGGAAGTATTGGCCAAACGAGGACGAAACCCGTGCCATACTCGCGTCCGCCGCAACAGCATCGCGCTAGCACCCAGACGCAGTCGAATTGTACTACTGTGGGAAATCCGGGCACTTTGCGCGCGACTGCTTAAAGGCGAAGGCAGATCACAAAGACAGTGCTCCTCGGCGACACGATTTCCCCTATGCATCGAACCGTCAACATCCCACGAATTCACCGAAGAACTGGCGCAATTTCAACCTTGATGTTCACAAGGTATCTAACGCAAAGACAGGTGCTGTAGGAACGAAACCCGTACAAGACATCATGAGCGAGAACGTAAAAGACGGCAAGTTATGCCTCGCGAATGGTGACGCGATTCCATATACAGGCGCGATTTGCGACAAATTGGAATATACGAAACGACTGCCGCTCTACAGAGGTCTAGTTTCCGGGAGGAAAGTGATCGTCTTAAGGGATACCGGCTGTGATAGAGGCAGTGATCCGCAAGGATTTGGTACAAAAAGAAGAAATGAGGAGCGAAAAGAGTGATTGTGTTTTAATGGACGGGACGATGAGGACATTCCCAATTGCTGGGATAAGTGTTGTCACACCGATATACACTGGGGTGCTAGACGCAATGGTTGTAGAAGATCCACCTTACGATCTCATTATTGGCAACGTTGCAAGCCCGTCCGTCGAGGAAAACACAAACCGAAAGCGAGAAGAAACTACAAATAAGAATACTGAGCAACACGTCGCTTCTAAAGTCAAATCAACTGAACCGCTCACTGCAAGTGCAGTTTCCACGCACGCACAAGTCGCCAAAGAAAAACAACCGAAAACCCCTCTTGTGACACAAGTGATGCTGGAGAACGTGAATCGTGGCGAACTGAAAGAGTTGCAGAAGAAAGATGCCACACTCACAAAATTGCACACTTATGCAGAAGACAGTGTTTCAAGCTAGAAAAGGAGGAAGTTTCCGATATATTTTAAAGGACGGATTACTCATGCGATACTATTTTGAGTAAAGAAATGGTGTTGAAATTCAACTGAAGCAGATTATGCTCCCGAAGACGCTGCGTACAAAAGTGATGTCGTTGGCCCACGAATCCACGCGGCAAAGAAAACAACGGATTGCATAACGTCGAATTTCCATTGACCGGGAATAACTGGTGATGTCAAGCGTTTCTGCCAGTCATGCGACGTATGTACCAAAAGGGCGAATCAGCAAAGTACCACTCGGGGAAATGCCTCTGATCGACTCGCCGTTTGAAAGAGTCGCAGTCGACCTAATTGGACCAATAACGCCAATTGCAGAAAGCGGCAACCGATATATACTCACCGTCGTTGATTATGCGACACGATACCCTGAGGCGATCGCACTCAAACGCATCAAAACAGTGCCAGTTGCAGAAGCGTTACTCGAAGTCTTCAGTAGAGTCGGATTTCCACGAGAAATACTCAGCGATCAAGGCACACAGTTCACTTCAGATTTAATGAAAGAAGTCGCACGGCTCGTTTCGATAAAGCAACTATTCACAACGCCATACAACCCGAAGTGTAATGGACTATGCGAGCGAATTAATGGCGTATTAAAGAAGATGTTGACCCGCATGTGCCAGGAGCTACCAAAAGACTGGGATCGTTACTTACCAGCTGTTTTGTTTGCTTATCGCGAAGTACCGCAAGCGTCTACTGGTTTCTCTCCATTTGAGTTACTTTACGGACGGAAAGTACGTGACCCTTTAGACATTTTGAAAGACATTTGGCTTGAAGAAGATTCCATTGGAGAAGTCGTTAGCACGTACCAGTACATCGCTGACCTGCGAAATCGCCTCGAAGATACATGCCGCGTGGCGCGCGAAAGTTTGATGGCGAATCAAGGCAAATACCGCCACCAATACGACAAAAGGGCAAAAGACCGCAGATTCGTAGTGGGTCAGAAAGTTTACCTGCTGCTTCCGAAGCAAAGCAATAAATTATTATTGCAGTGGAAAGGGCCCTACAAGATCACGAAAGTCCTGAATCGTATGGATTATGAAGTGGACATTCATGGGAAAAAGAAGATTTTTCATGCAAATCTTCTAAAAGGACACATCGAGCGTGAAAGTGAAGACAAAACTGAGTCTGAAACCAGCGAGAACGAATCCAGCGACAACGAACAAAGTGTTGAAAACAACGATGAAGACGACACGAATATTGCTGCATTCACTCGCATCGCAGTCGCAGAGCTCGATGATGACTGTCATAACGAAGCGCATTTAGTGACACTTCCTGAAACACAGCAGAGACAATCGCTGTTGTAAATGTCAACGTGAAAAATCGAACTATCGACAGAAGAACCGATCCGAGTTAAACCGTACCCAATGCCATACTCGAAACGTCAAGATATCGAAGAGGAAGTGAAAAATATGCTCGATGCAGGGATCATCGAAGAATCGCAATCAGAATATAACTCGCCGATCGTACTCGTTAAGAAAAAGGACGGTACCAACAGATTCTGTATCGATTATAGACAACTCAATAGTGTTACGAAATTCGATACAGAACCGATGGGGAACTATGAAGAGATTTTATCTAAAGTCGGAAAAGACAAAGACAAACCCATTTGGATTGGTGAATTCTGGGGCCGCACACCCGACAATGGGAACAACATCTGCGCTTACTACGTGAACTTTTCACCAGAATACGCGACGCAAATCTAACCTTGCGACCATCGAAATGTTTCATCGGTTACGACAACATTAATTTCACCGGACACGTCGGCAACGGATCTTTACAAATGGAAGAGGATAAACTTCGAAAAATCCAAGACGCGTGTCGACCGACAACAAAGAAACAAATACGCTCCTTCTTAGGCTTAGCAGGCTTCTACCGCAAATTCATCCCAAAATTCGCAGAAGTCACCGCGCCTCTGACGGATTTGATCAAAAAGGGTCAACCAGCGAAAATGGAGTGGAAGGAACCACAAGAGCGCGCTTTCACCAAATTGAAAGAACTTTTGAACAGTGCACCGATTTTGCGTCTCCCCGACTTCAACAGAGAGTTTTAGTTACGTACAGACGCATCGGACACCGGGCTTGGAGCAGTGCTTTTACAACAATTTAGCGACGGCCCATTCCCAATCACTTACGCTAGTCGCAAACTGTAATCTCGCTAGAAGAACTATTCCGTGATAGAGCGTGAATGTATTCGGTGTGATGCGATTCGCAAGTACCTGTACGGCAGAGCATTTACGCTCGAAACAGACACGCACCGCTCGCATATTTACGGAAGGGAAAATTCGAAGGCGGACGTCTCATGCGCCGGGCACTTTTCTTGCAAAACTACAATTTTAGCATCAAAGCCATCAAGGGAACCGAAAACATCGGAGCGGATTACCTGAGCAGAATGAGACATTTTTGTGTAAACAGCTCGATTGTGACACTTGTATATATAGTTGATGAACGGCATGTGTTTGTTTCATCGAGATCTGCATTCTGAAAACTTCCGCGTTTAACGATTTTAGAAGTTTTGCTACTGTTACATTTCTACGGCTCTATATGTAATTCACGCCAGGACACGCGATTTGATACGTTTTCATGAGCAGTAAGCTTATTTATAAAAAAAGAGACGTTTTAGATTGAAAACGTGCAAATTTTGCATGGTGTTGTCTTTAATGGTGTTTTCTAACGCCTTTAAGTAATTCTTGCGTAGTTAAATTAAAACCGTTCAGTTTAAGTTATTCGACATTGTGAATGAAAATAATTTGAGTATTTTCTCAGAGGGGGGTTGTTGTCAGAATATAGAATTTTGCATTTGTGGGTCGATTTGTGTATGTTATTATCAGAATCATTGTTGTGGGATTAATTGTAAAGTTTTGGTGACTTCGTAGTCATACCGCTCATAAATGTAACTTTTTTAGGCTTTCGGTATGTTTGAATAGCATTTTTTAATTTTTGTTCAAATTTGGGGATAAACGTGTGAATTTGGCTTTTTGTGAAGTATTTTGCATCATAGTTCCTTGCTGTGCATTGTACTTTCAATACGCACTGATATTGTAAGGCATTAGTTTTTAAATCTTAAGATTTGTCAAATTATAGAATTTTTTTAGTAAAAGGGAGCGAAATTTTCTGTCACGTGGTTCTGTGTATCCAATAGAATTGTTGAATGTAATTCTCTTCCCGAATGTAAATATTTACCTTTGCGACGGAGAGGTGTAAGTACCCAACAACGGCATGAAAACAAACGAAATGTAAACAAAAAAGCTGTGATGTGATTGGGCAATAATTTTGGAGGGAAACGTTCCTATTGGCAAACTTTCGGCACCCTCATAAGGTATATAAGGCGGGCAGCCGCAGGGTTCGACGCACTCGGTTTTCACAAATTCTAGAAGGCAGAAGGAGACCAGTTTGGATACAAAATTGGCGGGAAAATTGAAATAGCGTTCAAGTAAAAAGCATTTATAGGAAAGACTGTTTGTTTTGTGAGAACTAGATGGTATCGAGTAAATTGAATCAAATACTGGATAGAACCGAGCGAAATTGGCAAAAGGGTGATAAAGTGAAAATAAATTTAAAGTTGGAATAAATATTAAGAACACTCAGCTGCTAAGAAAGGAATAACTGCATATTGTGGATGTTGTGAATTGTATCGACAATAAAACAGAGAATGAATATCTGGATATTTATTTGACTTGCACAACCAAGATATAAAAAAAAGAAGTAATACGATAACTTCGAGAAAAATAGAGAACCGCATTAAACAAAATAAAATACGACCACTCCGTGATAAAAGTCATTGACACCTTAAGCGATAACCCGCTGCTAGACTTTGACAAAGGCCAAACACGGACAAAATTTGTCATCAAGTAAATGTTACAATTTATAAAAATTTCGAATGTGCACTTCTTTCAGAGGGTAGTTCAATAAAAATTGCTGTTATATATTTAGAAAATCGAATTAACTTTTACATTGTGTTCTTTGTTACTCAGTACTTTGCACTAAAACGAAGTTTTACAACCGTCGGCACAAGCTCCAGATTGTCAATCACGATAGAGAAAAAAGTAGTGGTTTCGTGTCTCAAAAAAGACAAAGTTGACTCTTACAACTGCCATTATACGACGCGTTCAGAAGTTGCTTACGAAGGGCAGAAGACAGAGTGGCTAGAATAGACCATAATTGGTGACAAGAAAAGTGTTCAATTCTGACTAAACTTGATAAGTCAGATGAAAATTTGCCAATCTCTATGACTAAACATTCCTTATTTTGCTATAATTGACAAACAAAATTGTTTTCAGCCAGTAACCATTCGTTCTCCTGCCCTCGTACACAGGGCTGTTTCTGTAAAATCGTGAAATTGCGGACAATCCCGCACCTGTTTCACTGAAGCGCGGGATTTGGAATCACAGCACGGGATCAGTGGTGGATCAGATTATACACGTACACATAGGTGCACACGTCTATATAGTAGACTGAATTCATATGTATACTGCTATTTTATTCAAAACAATCCAAACAATCAACGTCTTCTCTACAAAGTTTTATCAAACACACAATGTATATACACGTTTGAATTAAGTAAACAATTGGCTATATCCTCCCACACTGCCTCAGATTTGACGCGATATGGAAGAACGTAATGTTCGTTAAAAAGGATATATAAATGCGTTATTTATTTTGATAATTTCAAAATCCTACAGTACTCTCACAATTGTGCGGGATATTTTCGAAAAGCGTGGGATCCGGCCCGCACTGTCTCCTCGGTACAGTGCAGGATTTAACATTAAAAACGTTGGATTTCTGAGCATCCCGTGCAGCAGATACAGCCCTGCATACATCCCTGATCAGACGTACCAGCTCCAAGAAGCGGAACGCTACTGAAGTTCGACGTATCCGCTTCAAATCCTCGCTATATAACGACATGCAAGTCAACTACGCTCGCTTTGAGGCACGTCTGTGGCGATGTTGTGCAAAATTCAACAACGTAATAAGTCTTTATTTGCATTCGCTAAATGCCCTCAAAGTACAGCGGCAATGATACACAACTTCTGAGTTACACTTTCTTTAAAAGAAAAAATATGGAAATAATCACAAATCTCCTGCAATAATTGACATTTGTTTACATCCAAGAATCATGCTTTATTACGTGAAAAAGCGACAGTAAGTTATGTGATTTTTCACCAAAAACTTTTGAACTGGTATTGAATAATCATGGAAAAAAAACTAAAAGTGAAATACTGTGGGTGTATAGAATAAATTTATACCCAGTTCTCCAACTATCGATAAGCCAATTCGCACTTTCGAGTCTTTCCGGTGGAGGTGTAGTTTCGACTGCAATTTTTTTGGGATAAATTATAAGGAAATGATAAAAGAAAAAATAAAAATTCTAATTTTCTTTCAACATGCACACGTTCAAATTTATAAAACCATCATATGATCTTTTAAAAACTATTTTACATATTATTCAGTCCCTTCAATAACAACATGTAAATATATGTTTCTGGCAAAATGGAATTTCGTTGATTTTTGCCGTTTTCTTTCTATCATTTCTTTACATCCTTACCCCAACTGAATTCAACCGAAACGCACAAACTTTTCGGCAACAGTCAAAGTGCGAATTGGCTTATTATTTGAGTACTCGTATACAGTGTACAGGAAATCAGTAATCCCTTTAAATATTTGGTCACTTTATTTAGTTGTGTGATATTTAAAGCCCAGAATGTAAACAAACATTTGACAGGTGATTGAGAAGCTGACTTTTCTACACTTTAACGAAGAACTAAAATGCACCTTCACATAAAAGTCTGCAGAAATTGGTTAATATCTGTGATAAAACAAGAATTGATCTGGATATAAGAATCAATGAACTTAAAACTAAATGTATCATATGCTATGTTAATAAGTGCAAGTATTTGAAAAGAACTCTCTTCTTTTTAATGTTCGAGAAGTCTCATAAAAAATCTGTGATAAAATATCAGTTCAGTTTTATAACACTCTTCGATTAGTGCAGTTAGCACCATGTAATAATCTCTGAGTGTATATAACGTTTAAAATTGTCACTTGAGAAAGGGGCAAGCATTGTCACAAGCGTTTGCTTTTAGCTTGTTCCCTGTTCTGACCTCCTTAGATTATAAATTACTAATGTTTGTCCTCTTAGTAATAACCTCTGGTTTTGGTTTCAGAAAATAAACTCTGATTGATTGATTGACTGATTGAAAAAAAAATTTTGAATTCCAACCTTTTTTTAAAACCTGGTAATAAGATACTTAATTACTGTCAATCTTTTTAGATACCTAGGACATGTAATAACTGATGAACTCAATGAAAACGAAGATATCATGAGACAAATAAGTGCAATATACGCGCGAGGGAATATTATATGATAATCAATAAGTTTAACTAGGCTAAAAGCATCAGTGGAAGGCCATGTTCTGCCACAATATACACATGTATTTGAAGAGAGTTGTTTAAGAATTTCAAGTTGGATAAAGAAACAAATATTCTATTCATTTTACAACTTAATTCCTAACCAAACTTGAGTAAAATGCTCTCCGTGGTTCATACTCAACCGTTCACATTTGCCGTGTTGCCAAAACATGAAATGTCTACTTTCAAAACCAGCGAAAAAGAAGTGCGCAGCAAATGAGTCACTGATAACCCAAATGCAACACACAACAGTCATTTACGGATGCAGTCACATTTCAATGCTCAACCTAAAGAAAACATTGCCGTGAAACCCATAAAAATGCCTCTGTCATTTTTTAATCTATTCCAAAAACCTGTTTTAATATTTCATGAAAACAGTAAATCTTTTAAACAAAATCAATAAGCTATCGAAGTTCAAAGAATATCGGCCAAAACTCAATAACAAAATAGTAAGCAACAATCCACAGGTTATCAAATCGCTGTGACTATGGCAAATCTAGACGACAAGTGGCGACTTGTTTCATGGTCCAGTATTCCTATGTCGCTGTTTTTCAGTTTCTTTCAGACGAAATACAATAAATGTCCTACTCATTCAATGTTTGAGACAAACCCTAATATGTTTCTCAATGGGAGCTGATTAATATTCAAAGCAGATGCATGACATCACAAAAATCTTAAAATTTCATTGGTCCATTGTAGTTACTATTAGTTGACTCATCAGTGAACGTAAACATACTGTGAATGAACGAAAATTTATGACTGAAATTGGAACCGTCTCAAAAAAAATCCCCCAAGCGGAATGTAGCACTATAGGAAGGCCAGCTTGGGCTGGCCTTCCAAAAAGTGTACTGAAAATATCAAGATGTTATTATTTAAAACTTGTACATCAAATTTCTATACGACACAAATATGGTGTAATTATAACGAATATATGTACAACAAATTCAAAGTTGCATACAACAATGTCTATAGAAAAATGTTCAATCTTGTTAGAATGTGTAGTGTTAGTCGTGAGATGATAAGTAGGAACACAGACCCTGTTTGTGTTAAACAACGTAAATTATCATATAGTATGTGCAAAAGAATAATGCTTTCAGATAACAAATTGTTAAAAAATCTAAATTATGGTGCCATAATTGTACATTCAGTACCATATAAAAATGGTACAAGTACAAAGACTTATTCATTAATAAGACACATGGTTCTTAGTAATATGTAGTTATTAATAATTTTATAGGCATTATATTAAGTACAGACTTCATATGTATACAATTGTAATTTGAAAAGGTACTGTATAATTAAAATATATGAACCTAGAGTCTGAAACAAATATACAAACATATCCAAAAATAAAATATATAAATTGTACACTTGTATATTTTGCAAAAAGGGCATGTTGTGCATGAACCTACAGTAAATGTTTGAAGATACGAAGTTGACCCCTTTTTGTGGAACAATGTAAGGCTTCGTAGCACAGAGAGATACACGAAGTTATTTAAGTCAGAGCTGACTCTGGGCTACAGGCGTACGTGAGTGAGCGATAATAGGATATATTTTGCAATTAAAGAAAGCCGTAATTAACATAATCATTGCGAGTATCGAAGTGTTTTTCACATATTCCTTTGTATTGATATCTGATTAACTGTCGGACTGTCATTCATTACTGCCACGTACTTTGATGTTCTTCTGCTTCCAGTTCCTTGTTGTTTACAAATTTTTATGACAAAATTAAGAAATCTTTGCTTTTGGTATTTTGCTGAAACATGCAATGCACTAAGCAACACATCCATAAAGAAAGCTTTATGTGAAGTTCTGGAACCTACAAAACCCCACCGGGGAAGAAAAACCTGACCTGTTAGAGCCATCAAATAACAGCCGGCAAAGAGTGAAATACCATCCATTGGCCACAGGGCTGGTATGATTTAAATCAGTTGATTTAAATCATGATTTAAATCGTGATTTAAATCAACGTAAAAAAATCACGATTTCTCCCAACCGTGTGTGCTTGTAAACAAAGTATTAGTGTTTCGCGTCGAGCGAGGTTATTTATATCTCTCCCCCTCCATATCACTGCATTTTCGACTGTTGATTGAACAAACCTCGGAATGGAAAAGGCTGGAAACTGGCGTTTTGCTGCCGATCGCTCAATAAATGAAGAATTGAACTTGAAGACAGTTATCTGAACATTTGAAAATTGAGGACAGTTGTCACAGATTTTGTGAAATATAAATGTTTTTGTAGTACAAGAGAGTGTTACGAGTCTTCAATTAACTGTTAAAAGGTGGTGCTTTTGGATATTTTGTCGGGTTTTTTTTCAGTTTGATTTAAATCAAAAACATCAAAAAAATCAGATTTAAATCAAAAAAATAAAAAATCATGATTTTTTTTTTTAAATCGGATTTTTTACAGCCCTGATTGGCCATCAATAGTGTTGGTACAAGACAGTGATAACTGGAGTTAGAAAGCGTTGTCCCACGTCATGCACACGTTGCAGGGCTTTCTTTCTGCTGCTGTTGCCGTGAAAGAGCAATGTTCGCATTTCAAAAGGTATTTAGAAAATGTCAAGCTATTTTACACTATTATATACATAAACTGTGCAAAAAGTTTTGACATGTTGATATTAAAAGAGGCTAAACATCGTCGGAGCCAACAACATTAACCTGTTTTAGAGATCAAGATGAATTTTCTTATATGCGCCTTTTACCTGTAGATCTACCTGAGTTGTTTCATAGCGTACAACCATGGGAATGGTCGAAGACTCAGTTTCAAATATATCTGTTCGCAGACTATGACGCCATCGCTAGCGGCATTCAATTTCATTAGCATTTGTATCGTGATCCATAAATGAAATGTTCCGAGATGAAATGCCTGCAGAAACAAAAGTCGCCCTCGTCGTAACACTGGAGATTAGGAGACCAGCAGATCAACGATGGTGTCACTTTCGGGAGTCATTAATGGGTTGATTAAGTGTGAAGCTACCCTTATAAGCAACACGCACCACTATTTATTCTTACCGAAGAGTGGCACGGATGCGCTTTTTAGATAGTGAAAACCACCAGTTCTCCAGCCTCAAATCAGAAACGGAATAGTTAGAAAATGTGCACTTTTTGCAAAGTTAAAAAGTCTAGGCTGGTTTTTGTCACAAATAGCCTGTCTAGTATTCTGCATCAATAATTAAATAAAAGACTGAACTTTATCAATTTTTTACTGGTTATTTCATTTATTGCATTTTTTCTTGAACTTAATTTAGCACAATTTCCTACCCTGATTATTTCTTCTAATCATGTTTTCACAATGAAGGCTTTCGCTTAAGAGTCCTCCGTTGCAATGGCAGTGGTTTCCTCTCCCCTGCCTCGCCGAGGGTTGTATGCCGACGTGCTGCATAACCTGCATCCTAGTCAGCCAATAACTCAGCAAGCTCGCCGCGGAGGAATCTGGACATGACATCGTTGCAAATTGGTTACAAAGAAATGATAGAGAAATTGCTAAGTTAAATTTTGAAAACATCGTCTTGGAGACTACGAGGCCATCAATACGAGTTTACCAATGCATTAACATTGGTCATCGCGATTCATAATAAAAGTTTTGAATGGAACTACCGCACATGTAAAAGTTAAAAGGGTGCGTTGTTGTGTTTAGAGTGCATTGTAAACCTACCAATCAGCGTCGGTGCAGTATCAATGACTGATCGAACCATTCCCAACTTAGTGTTGGTTATAGGTGATTTACAGCCAGGTCATGTTTTAGTGATTTCTCACAAATTCTATCTCCAGCGCTTTCCTCATGGTAAGCATGTAGTTTGCACAGATTTGTCTCTGCAAACAGGTGAATTTAAATTTTCTATCGTCCTATTTTCCTTCTACCAGTAACATGGCATTATAGGGCGGTTGAGAAAGTAATTGAATCCGTTGCTGTGAGTTCGTGCTTCGCTCGGGTCGATACTGCAGCAACTTTTTCTTGGAAGGGTTGCAACTACTGTCTCTTTCTGTGTCAGTCTCGCAAGCGTTAGCACGTTGCTGCTACTTCAAACAGAACCAAGTAGAGGATTTGCTTATGACCACCTCTGGTGCGGCTTTTTGTCGTCTACGTGGTTGTCACTTCAATAGGGAATGGTGTACCAGTTTTTTTCACGTAAAATACCATGAAGTCTCGTTATGTCATAAACTTTGTCGATGTCGTGACAGCAGCAACCCATCAAATTGACGGGTATGCTTAATCGTATGCTGCTGTCACAAATGGTCACTCTTACGATGGATTTGTGGAAGTGTTGTGCCGACACAAGCATACCTTACATAAGTAAGGAATAAGCTTTTCACTAAGTTTGTCTTTCATATTCAGATCTTTCCGTACCTTCTGCTTACGCTCTGACAATTCTCCAACTTGACACTTTTCCGCTCTGGAGCCACTGGGTAGTGATTATGATGATCATGGATTGAATGTGGGTATTCTAAATCCACTTCTAAAATGTACCAAATGTCGTCACCTTCAGCCACATCCATGAAGTCGACTGATTCTGGCTCACTCACCCACATAAATCATCTTTGTGTCATGCTTTGGGACATGGCGCAGCCATACATGTTGTTTGCGTCGAGGTATATCAGGTAGTTGTTTGGTATCTCATAATTGTTATCTGCTACGTAAGGATTATTTGCTTTCACATACTTATGCGTGATCACAGATATTCCTCCACGTATGCCTTGCTCAACGATTTGGTACATGTCAATGTCAGTGATTAATTCCAACTTCACCTTCGTCGCTTTTAGCATAGCATCCCACGACAGTCCTGGCGCTGTATGATAATGAGCAGGATCCAATTGATATGTGTTGAGGCATACTTGACGAAAATTTTCAAACACGTCAGCTAGCAGTAACACATCTGATTTTAGGTCTAGGTTGTGGTATTCACTAAATATGGTACAGTTGAATGCATCTCACACTTCTGCGCATGAGCATAATCCTCACCGTTAATGTCCTCTTCGCTGAGCTGACTGTATAACTTGTCCTTTGACGGTAGCTGTGTTTCAGCAAACTCGGATGGTTCGTCCACGTAATCGTAGGGGTACACTCCCTTTCTCAGCAGCAAGTCTTGTTGGTCACTACCGTGAATGTGAGAAGTCATGTTGTAGAAGTTATCTTCTGCCGCAAGGTTGGATACCAACTTCTGTAGAGAGGTACTCATGAACTGAAAGCTGTCCGCAAATTTCAGATTGCTCATGGTGAATGCAATATATTTCTCAATGGTGTTGGGAATGACCGTAATCGTTTCATGCTTGAATTTCCCAATTTCCTCCATGATCAGATCACTGTCACAGCCTCGCAAATTGTGGAAAAACACAGGAATGATAAAAGAATCTTTATTCCCCTGCTGATCCTTTCTAAGTCGAAATTGTAAGTTGCATTCATTATGCGCTGCTCCGCGATATTTGCCATGTGGTCATGATCGCTCACACGATCTGCTCCCAGAGGCTCATGACAAATGTAATAATCGACAGCGTTCTTAAAATTCTCTCGGTCCTCACGGGTAATCACCATATCCTTTGGCTGCTCTAAACCAAGTCCATTAGAAATTCCACATTGCATTCAAGACAGAGGACTGAACTGGGTATCCAAATGTCATCTTGTTCCATCTTTCGTCTCTTTGCTCCTTTCTCATGCTCTTCACGAGCACGTTTCACTACAGTTTTTATCCCAGCTTGAGTGCATGTATATGTCTCAAACAATTTCAAAGATGGAAATTCCACATTGCATTCAAGACAGAGGACTGGTGTATCATATACTGAACTAGCTGCCATTGTTGTTGTCTCATCAATTGCTTGAGCTGATATGATGAAATGTGTTCACAGACGTCTCCTTTTATATATACACACACAGACATACATAGACTGATCAGCGTCATTTCATAACAGAGGGTGGCCCTTAGAAGGGCCGAAATTTTTAGTAGTTGGCTCTTGTTGGGTTCCCACAATCGCATTGGTATTTGTAAACTGCTGCATGGTGAACGGTTTTCCTGCACACTTGAAGGGGTGGAAGTTGTAATAGTTTATGTTTTGAGTGTTGCGCCACACCAACAGCAGTCTGTGCACACCGGTCCCGGCCCAGGCAACGTCGCTGCAAACTTGTACCACAGGAGGCCGCCACAGGTCTTACAACAGAATTGACGAGGTGCGTTGTGGTGTACGGGACCGGTTTGAGGCTGCCACGCATATTCTAACCACACCCAGCACTTGTAACACTCCGTTGTCTGTTACTAGATGACTGTTCCTCATCACTGTGATTGTTTTGTCAGTTGAAGCCATTTGCTGGTTGTATTGGAATGTTGCGAGTGGCTCTCGATCTCCTATTTACACACCATTTTAAAGGTTTTTTTCCTGTTTTTGTGGGGGAGGGGTCCGACCAGACCCATCTAACATACTATCCTATAAAATGTACACTATGATCAATCTGGCAAAACTTTGGTCTCCTAGGGGGTCTGACATACTATACCTAGATATATGTGGCTAACTCTCCTAGGGTGGGGGGGGTGTCTGACAGACTATACCCAGGTATATGTGGCTGCCTCTCCGGGAGGGGGGGGGGTGACCTAATTTTCCAAGCCAGATAAGTGTTCTCTTCACAACTGCCTTCAACACAACACTTCAACACAACCGTGGAATGTTACTTTGCTCTCAATCACGCTTTGACACTTCGCGAAGTTGTGGAGGTAGACGTGCAGATTCAGCCACCTACAGGCCGACCCTATAGAAGCTCCTTCCTACAACTGCTGCTAGACCCTGCTCACGCTGCTGCACTCTGTCTGTCGGTGTTCTTTGACGCCATAGTGACCACCGGCAAAAGGCTGCGCAATATTGAAGAAGGTGGCTATCAATAAGAGTTTTTCCGGAAAACTATGATCGGAGAATCCATTCCATCAAGGCTGGAAAAAGAAAAGTACCCAGCCTGGGCCGGATATTTTCTTCACCATGATGCAGACTGAGCCGGTTGTGGCTGCTTGACAGGGGACGATAAGGTGATAGCGGCGGCCTGCGGGCACCAAACCTGCTTGCTCTGTTCAGCGGTTCGCACCTATCAAGCAGCCCTGCGACACGACTATGGCCTCCAGTGCCTAACCTGCGCAGTGAGGACAAGCCACTTCCTTTTCAACGGGCAGCAAATGTCTGAGTGTGCCAGGTCATTCCAGGACGTTGTCACCTTCCTGTAAACCAGCAGCAGCAGCAGCAGCAGCAGCCAACAGTGAGGAGCTTAGTCTCCTGGCCGCCCTTATCAGGGCGGCCACCACCTCTTATGAAATAAGCAAGACGTGTCATGGTGTTGGCACGTGTGTGCGTGAGTGTGCGTGTGTTGAGAAAAAAGTACAGGTCTAACGATCGTTCCAAACCACCTTTTGTCCGTCCGTCCGTTCAGCCTGCCCTGTAAATAGCCATCTGATCCAAAACACCCATGGGTGTTCTTGATCACTTCATATGTGATCCAGAACACTCATGGGTGTTCCAGATCAATAGAATGGTCCAGAAAATGTGATCCAGAACACCCATTTCCCAAATATTAATGTTAAAAAACCGGAAATGGGCCATTAAGGATAGAGCGATTTTGAGCTTATTTTCGATCCTTTGGGCCTATAAGACGATATGTAAGAGATACCTCGGTGATCTTGATCTATTCGGTCATGTCAAGGCCAAAAACCGGCAATTGACCATTATCTCGAAAACGGAGATTTTAAGCTTATTTTCAACCCTTTGGGTCTAAAAGACGATATGTAAGAAGTTAAGGGTTCAGAATCGTGTTTTTGTGGAGAAAGGGGTAGTTTAGTGTTGTAGGGAATGATCGAGAATGTAACGTGTGTGTATAATATATACAATCAGCAAAATTTCCAATTTCTCAATTATCTTCCGAAAATCTAAGGGTATACAGCTTAAAGGAAAACAAAAGGACTTACAGCTTGAAGTTTATTATGAAGATGCTGGCTCTTAATTTCCATAATAACTGCACTGTAGTTCAATAAAATCACAACCCACACTGACATATTTTTATATAAATGATCTACAACCAGTCCTATATCAACTTGATCTTGTCATCAATCTTTGCAATGAAAAGCTGTCTTAACACTTATTCGTCTCTTATTAAATTGCATTGTAGCTTTTTTAACGTCATTGTGAACTGTAAATATATTTTAAGCAATTCGAGTTTAAGAAAGTTACAGACCATATATTCATTTATTCATTAATTATTATATTGCGATTAAAAAATACCGCCCATATTTAATAGTTGTGCCAGAAAAAAAGTAAAATAAGTTGCATTAAGGAAAAGAAATTATGTAATTTACATCTATTCTATTAAAAACTTCTTTAAATATCTGTGTTTTATAATGTAAAATGTCGCGGCGAAACAATGTGAGACCTAGTACTTTTGTTCATCTAAATGATAGGATAAAGGTCTTTCAGTTTAAGTTGCCTGGATTCACAAAGGGCAACGAAACCAGTTTGCCTAAAGTTTGTCCAAATAATTTTCTAATCCAGGAATGGTTTCATTCATTCCCTTTCTGGTTCGAATTCCTTGCACAACTTGCCCCGCCTTAGAGGCGGTGTCTAGAGGAGACCCAGGGAGAAGCTGCCAGTGGTCGAAAACACACTGAGGGAAAGCCTGTCCCCCAGTCTGGGCACGGAGCTCTTCGTTAAAGCCTACACAAAATAGAACCCAAATGAGAGCTTGTTTTTTTTACATATAACCATGTTACTTCTGTTTAATATTGATGCTGCGCGTTTAAAGAGGTAATTTTGGAAAAATATAGTTATATATTATACAACTAATTGTTAATTTACTATCAACATATATTTTGTTTACAACGACTTGTCATTGCACCTGACTAAAATTTTAATTTAACGTCGTATTACATCTTACCGAAAGATTCATTCACTGGTAGGTGAGCCTTCAAATTATATAAAGGGGTTCCTGGTAAAATTTGTTCTTCGAAAACATTGCCTCTCTTTCTATGAAGCAGCGAATATACACTTCCCACAGCATTCTCTGGACACTGAATAACAATTACGAAAAACCTTGTTAACCCACTTCGATGAAGGAGGCATAAATTTCACCAAACTTGTTAACTTCATATATTTTTTAAATCTTCATATCTGTTACTTTGCACAGTACACACAGATATAAGGAATATAAAAACTTACGAGAGGCTTCAACTTACCTGAACGTCTACTAAATAAACTGGTTCTAAAATTCTTGGTGCAGCTGTCAAAAATGCAGAATAGACGCAACGCCTGGCTGCAGGAATAACTTGACCGCCCTTCCTGCAGGCTGGATCCGTGTGCACCACTGCTTCTGTCAGGTTTATCCTCACGCCTCTCATGTTCTCCTCACAAAGAGGGCCCTACAATGTTTATTTCTATTTCTTAAAAAACCTTGGCAATATATGATACTATTTCAAAATGAACCTCTTTTCATAATACTTTCTTGAAAATTTTTTTTTTTTAATATTTGAAGTTCAAAGCTCATAGATAGCTTATTGTTCTGAGGGAAAAAACAGAAAAGTCTATCCAATGTCTTTTTGTTTTAAACTGAATTATTTTGGTTTCCCAAAACCACCCTTATCAACGTAAGTAAACATTTATTGTTTATGTCGGTGAACGGCATAAAAGTTAAAAGCAAATCTTGTTTATGTCGGTGACTAGCATAAAAATAAAAAAATCTGTTAGTCTTTATGAAACTTATTTAACTTCAAACCTCTTTAGCAGCCCATTGAAATCCAGCGACCACTAGATCCTTTATATCGGCCAAATTTTGCAATCCCTTTGATACGTCCGTCAGTACATTAGGCCCTCGTCCTTCTGGGCCAAAACACCATATCTTTTTTCCTTCCACCGCCTCCCAGCCATGGTGTTCAGTGAGATATCTGGCTCGCTCTTTAGCGTCTTGTGATGGAGATACCTTACCCTTTTACATTAGAATAAAAATCAGATATTAATTCTGTACCAGTAGGACTTTCTGCTGAGCATAATTTTTAATACCAAACAGCAGCGCGGAATCGTATATTGACTGTCGGGTATAATTAACCGAACCATTTGTGTCTTAACACAACTATGTAAGCAGGCATACTTACTGACAAATATCTATTTCATAAATAAACAGCAAGAGTCGATAGCCACGAAAAAAAAAGATTTTTTTTATACAAACTGTTTTAATTCTTGGCATTATATTACAGAAAACTAATATCAAATGTGATCATGTCTGAGATGACAGCTCTACCTCGTCAATATCGTTGATTAAATCATCATCCAGAGGAGCGGCTGTCATATAAACGCGATTGTGTTTGTTTGTGGACTTGGCAAGGCACGCTTGTGCCGATGCATCGCTTACAGTTTCTTTGTATGTAACGACTGGGTCCGATTGCTGCAGATGAATGAAAAGATTGTTATAACATTCTGTTGCCTCAGAGCAATATTCTTTTCCAGTTTATAAATTATGTCAAAAAATTCCCGGGAGGTACAGACAATATTTGTATAGTATTGAATGAATCGAATTGATTAAATAAATGATAAAGTAATTAAAAATTGAAAAGAAAAAAATACAAGTACATTATAGCAGTTCTAATAATTGGTTAAAGTTTTAAGGTTGAACAGCAAGAAACCTCAGGATACCTTTATTTTTACACCGGCAAACTCTTCTAAATCTTTCAAACAAATCTCCAAGTGGAGTTCACCAGCTCCAGACACAACATTCTGTCCATTCTCAATGGAAACTTGAACCATTGGATCAGATTTGGCCAGTCTAGTTAAGCCTTCCAACAGCTTGGGGAGTTCAGATGGATTCTGTACCTCCACAGCTATACGTACAACTGGGCTGACTGAGAATTTCAGCACCTAAATATTACCCAAAAAGAGTTCTATTTTCGCATACATTTATATTGATATCGGATGCTTTTATGGGAAAATGTAATAAAAAGATACAATAAAGAATCTAGAGCATTTAAAACTAGAGCACATTGTATAAACAACTAAAATGCTATGAATTTCCGACTTACCCTTAAGTTGTGCGCCTTTTCAAACGTTGTAATGGTGCCCGTTTTCAGCAGGTATTTATCAATGCCCACAAGCCCACACACATTTCCGCATGGGACGTCGTCAGTTCGTCTCACGCTGTCACCCATCATAATGACCGTCCTCGGGATGGTACTAACACTTAGATCATGCGTTTTTCCTGGCTCATAATTTGGTGTCATAATGCGCACTTTTTGGCCGGTTCGAACAGTACCAGAGAAGACACGCCCGAAAGCCGTGAACCTGCTACCATCCTTTGTCGGGATCATCTTACTGATGTACATCATCACAGGTGCCTCCGGATCGCATGTTTTGATGCCTGCAATAATTCAAAATGTTAAGTAAATATTTTCAAATATGATGTTAAAGTCCATGGCTGACTGATACCGAATCACTCATTAAAAAACAGTCTTTATGAAAAAAAAGGTTTGCCATTTAATGATAGATATAAATGTTCAATTTCTTTACGATTGTTCAATATCTTTTTGCTGGCATGTCTCGTTAAAAGCAACATCTTTTGCGTTAGTACATTTTTGGTAGACGTTTAAAATACATAATTTGAATGAACGCAAACCAGAGCAGTGTTATCGGAAATGCATGTGAAATCCAGTGTGTATTCTTTGAATTATTTAAGAAATGTAGTACATTATTGCACAACCTATTCTTAACTGTTCATTTTTTGTTTGTTTGTTTTTTTTTTTTATTTATTTTTGATTTACTTTTAATTCTTTGGAACGTCAATTTCTATAACAACAACAAAATCCTTTTAAGCTTATATGTACTGACCAACTGCGGCTTCGTCGTCCATTGGGCCCTCGTACAGTATTTCAGCTCTGTACTTCTGTGCTTGCAGAGGTGACGGCAAATGCCTAACTATCATCTGTAGCATGGCATCCCCTGCAGGGAGCCATCTCTTCATTATGGCTACCATCAAGGCCTTCTCGGTCAAGTCCTGCTCTTCCGGGAGTAACGCTACGTCGACTTTCTTCGCCAGCGCAAGCGCTTCTTCTGATCTTCCTCCTTTACATGCCCACAGGATCTTTAAAAAATAAAAATCATGTTCTTTGATTTTCGAATAAAATTCGAGCAACACATAACGCGTTGAACACTTTTACTCAAGATTTCATTTTATTTTAGGGAAATAATCATAATACCGTATCTGTTTGCTTCACAGTGCATTTATTTTACAAGTGAAATATATAAGAACAATAAAAAATGCGCTTAATACCTTATATAAAGGCTCCAGAACAAATTTGTTGAATCCACGCACAAACCCTTCGCCTCCAGTTTGATTCCACTTTTTTAATTTGCCATTGTAGAAGTGCTCTCCCCATAATCTTTTCATCATTTTTTCTTCATCCACTTTGAGTTTCTGTGCATATAGCTTGGCGAATTGTCTCAGGTTAAAGCCCCATCCGTGAATACCGGCTCCAAAACCAACATTCCCTTCGCTTGGGTCCATCTGCAATAAATGAAATATCACCATAATTATTTCTTACAACAGAGCAAGAATGAGTAATATTTTTATTTGTTTGTTAGGGCGTTATCTGTTAAATTCGTTTACAGTAAAACCATTTTGGAAAAATTTACAATGGTCCCTGAAAACTTGAGCAACATAGATTTCGAATGGCCAACCTCGCACGACCTTGCGATTAGGTCATGGATATTGTTTGAAACCAAAATTGAAGCAAACAAACACTTCTTGAAATTCAAATTTCGTTTGCTTACCCTCACATCTCCCATGGGCAAAGAATCATCCATGTAAGTTTCCATAATGCTATTGCACTTTTCAACAGTCCTCTGTAAGGCTTGATATAACTCTTCATGGCCCATTTGTTTGTCCAAGATGCACCGATCCATCTTGTTTATCATAAGAATGGGTTTTATTCTTTCCCCGACAGCTTGTCTTAAGACAGTCTCAGTCTGCACGCAAACACCTGTATTACAAAATAAATAAATAAATAAATATAATAAAATAACTGCAGCGAGTAAAGTTAAAAAAAAAACACACACACACACACAAAATACAAACAAAAACAAAACAAACAAAAAACAAGCAAAAACAAATAAAAAGAGGAACGTTGTTTTGTTCGTTGCGAAGTCATTCTTGTTATTCTACTGGCTAGTTATCTTAAACTTTTAAATTGTTTACACTGTACATATATCTTATCTGATAAAAGTCAGTGTTGTTATGGATGTAATCCTAAGATTATATCACAGTAACTGAAATATGCGATAACCTACCACTGGAGGCATCAACAACCACCATAGCTCCGTCTGTCACACGAAGAGCCGCTGTCACTTCTGAAGAGAAATCCACGTGTCCAGGGCTGTCAATCAAATTGACGAGGAATGCAGAGCCATCAACTGGTCTACTCTCGGATATGGACTGAAGATCACCATCGTTCACTTCATAGAACAGCGAGATTGCTCTGGTTTTAAAATAATAAATTACTTTTTAAAACTGAGTTTATAACTTAAAAATCAGGAAGGTACAGCATTTCCACTTTCTCAATAAGAAATAATCAAATAATAATAATAATAACAATAATAATAATAATAATAATAATAATTACAGTAATAAGAGGAAGAAGAAGGAGAAGAAGAAGAAGAAGAAGAAGAAGAAGAAAAACAACAACAACAACAACAACAACAACAACAAGAAACAAGTCACTCATCAATAGTTGTGAAGTGTAATAACTTTAATTCTAAATTTTGCTTAATGTAGATTCCAACAATGTTGTCTTACGTTGATTTAATGGTGATACCGCGGAGCTTTTCATCTTCTCTGGTATCCGTGGCCCTCTTTCCGCCGGCCTGGTCCAGGGACATGAGGCCTGCTTTACTTAAAAGCGAATCAGTCAGGGTTGTTTTCCCGTGGTCCACATGCGCAATGACAGACATGTTGCGGATGTTATGCTGACGGGACATCAGCTCCCTCAAATCCTCTACAGCTAGTTTCTTCACCTACAAGTATGATTTGCGCGTTAATATTTGAAAAAAAAAATAGTGAAAGGCTTTTGCCGGAAACACAGTTGGAGTTCAATAAACAAGGACAATGTATACGTATAGCATTATTTTTATCGGGCAACAGCATTTCCCATGGATGGTGTGGAGGGGGATGGGCACTTACAGTTGTTTGCCATGACCTTTTATAAATCGACCATAAAACATGGAGTGCTAAGTTTGAAATAATACCCCTTTTTTAACGAAACGCGGAGTAAAGTTTCGAAGAATACGTCTTTTTGTGGGAAACGCGGAGAACTGAATGAAAATTACCCCATCCCTTCTTTTTAACAAAATTAGTACTCCGCTTGGACCTCATCTAGCCCAAAAATTTAACACCCCTCCTTTCTCCGCGTTTTTTGTTTGTTTGTTTTTATTGCTTTGCTTTTTTTTTTTCTTTGATAAGCATGGTAAGATATATGTAATGCCAAGTCCCCACCCCCATCCCCAGTATTGTTTATGTTAGATCTCATTTCCCAAAACAGGGAAGGGGGCATCCTTAAAGTGAATGCCATCAGACGCGACGTTACGACGTTACTCGGTCGAGTGACATTAACCGAAATTAGCATTGATTCATCAAATTGTGAGTGACATCTCAACTGATTCTTTAGATAGAAAAAGAAAAAAATAATAATTAATAATTGTGACTTCTTTTTATATTTATCGAAAAACTGATGCCAGTGTAGGTTAAATATCGCTCGGCTAAATGTCACACATTTATATTTTCTTGGCTGTCTGGGTTATGGTGAAAGGAGAATTAAATTCTAACGCGATACAAATGGTTTGTCTGAAATTCGTCTTAAAGTGGATGAACTGATACGCTCGGCTGTTCGAAAAGACAGAGTAGGAAAAATTTTGTGACATTTCAGCACTGCGGATGCAGTTCCAGTCTCATGCATCAAACCAACATAAACTGAAAAACAAAAACTGAAAAAAAAAAGCACTAAGGCATTTATAAAATATATAATGAGGCTTTACTGTTGCATTTCGCATGTGTATTGAATTTGCGATTGTCCTCCAACCACCTCCCCCCCCCCTACCCCAACCTGAAAAATCCATTAAGCTCTATAGGTTCTATTGTTTGCATTTTGATTGCAAGTCCTTTTTTTTTTAATTTTAAAATGTGCTGCAAAACAAAAAATAAAGAACAACTTTGCAAAGAGAAGTATCTTCTATTTTTATTTTTAAAACATGTTTAGTTTTTATTTAGTTTTCAAAATAAGTTAAAAATTAGCTGCCCTTCATTAAACAAAATTTTAAGTATTTATAAATGAAAAGAATTCTCAAACAATTCTTGTACTATGAAAAAAATGATTACCATTTCTTTCTTTCTCGCTGTTCCTCTCAGATCGCGAATAACTCGGCTCTGTGTTCTGTTACTCTTAATATCCCGTAAATGGGTCCCTTTACTGATCACATCTTTTCGTTTTATTAAAAAGCTTGGGCAATTTCAGGACTTATATACCCTGATGTATTTCGCAATATCAGTTTTTTTTTTTATTTCTTGCCAACAAGCTACGGAAGCATTAAGGGTACTACATAAAATATTTTTGATTGGTCATTCCCTCTAGATATCAAAAAGTCCCCTACAAGTGCATGCTCTCGTTATCTTCTGCAGAACAATATAACCATCACACACCAATTATTAACTTCAGCGTATATGATTATTCTGCTGGGAGGAAAAAAACGATACAGTATATCATTTGAAATTCTTAACGATTTGCTTTCAGCCCGCCTTGAATAAAAAGGAAATGATAATATGTGGGACAACGACTTAATATCCCGATATCGACCACTGATTATTGAATACGATCATCTAGAGGGAGTGAATTAGCAGATCTAGTATTAAAAAAAAATAATACCAAGTTTAACGTTATGATAACGAAATGGTGCAAAACACCATCTAATCCGAGCCTCACTTGGGAGCGACGATCATTACCGATTGACCAAGTAGGCAGGTGATGTACAGGGAATGAATCAGCATTCAAGGGGAACGAAATAATAACCATCGGGGATAGGCACCTTGAGTCGAAAGTTTTAATACATAGATAACAAGATACAATCTTTTTGAAATTCATAATTACTAATCGGCCAACATCCAAAGGTTCTATTTTCACGCAGCCAGTGTAACTGTAATTCATCGCCAGAATTACATATTTTCTGCATTCCCTTTTGATGCCTCAGTAATGATCTCCAAGAATCGATCACTGTTTCGCAATGCCAAATGCCGTTGTAATCCAAGAGCCAACCTCGGCCTATTGTGTATAACATATGTTTGCCCTGCCGACCCACTAAAGATTCGGCAAAAAATAGTACTCCTAAAGAGAGGCACTACTATTTGAAATTTTCATCCGCTCGGTGTTCATACATAACAGACAGATCTTTTCAGAGGTCAGCTATTTTATAACAACGTGCCCAGTCCAATATTACCAGGACAAGTGCATTGACATTGCGCAATATCTAATTCCAAGGGGCTCTGTTTGGGTATCACAAACTAACATTGGTGTGCAGGTGTGATGTTAATGAGCACCCTTGCCCGTTGTTATAAAACAGCTGACCTCTGAAGATAGGTCGCTGTTGCACAACAACACACCCTTGCCGTTTTAATTTCAGACAGCCTCCCCCTCTCCTTTCCTCCACACTGGAGTGTTCAGCATCTCAGCTCCCAAAATATGCCTCAATTGAGGTTTAGTGATATATTGATATTTACCTCGAAAAATGCCCTAAGGTAACAAGTTTTTTTTATTTTTTAGTTTTATATTTTTATATTTGGTTGTTGTGGAATTCTGCAAAAATAGGTGAACCATATATACTTTTTGCAATATATTTGAGTAGCAGTACATTGCTTCTTTTGCAGCATGACAAATTGCCTTCGTAAAAATGGATTCGTTTTTCCGAAACTACGTTTTATAATACTCTGAACCGTGTTGGACACAAACATTTCTTTCCCACAATTGGTACACACAAAAACTTACATGATAAAGGTGTTCCTTCAACGCAGTTCGCACAGAGACCAAAGTCTTAACAAGATACATGCTACATCCAACAACGTACTGGACACTTAAATCTTGCATTAGATCCACTTGGGTCGTTGATTCCAAACAACCGGCGGCATATGCGGTTCCCTGTTTTTTTTTTTTTTTTCAAATGACTTCGGATACAAAAACATGAGGATAAACAGACAAACTGATAAGTACGGCAGTCGGAAAACATATTTAATCAAAATGGTTATATTCATTCGAACACATTACAATAAACCACATTACATTCCGCGAAAGAATTTGCAATTAGGTCGGAACACTGCTTAAGCATGAGAGAGAACGTATGGGAGTCATGATCGTTATTTAGTTATAAATGCCTTGTTATGATAGTTTCAACGATTTCGATATTGGTTATTTAACATTTTATTAAACATTTTTACAATTTTATCCCAAAAAGAAATGTGTTTTGATATTGTAAAAAGATGTCTATTTTAAGACGCCCTAATTTGGTATGTAACTAGAAGCTCATTCCGCTAGCGAAATGTTAAACACTTGACAAAAATTAAAACGCAAAAATGCTTCCTTCAGTGGGTTATTTCTTGAATAATATATTGCAAACAACACAGCTTAAATACGTCTTATAAGCCGGGTAGTGTTTGGCTGTTGTTGACTTCAAGTTTTATTGACCGATCAGGCATACGTCGTGTTATCCATTTACGCAGTGAGAGCTCGCACAAAGCTCAGCAACTGTGTTCTGGCTGTGCATTAAATGCTATGCATTTACTTGCAAAAAATGCTCTTTTCACATGGCGTTTTAACAAAGAAAACGAAATCAAAGACGAAAATAAAAAGTCACATGCACATGTTCATATCAAGCTCTTCATAAGTCCCAAGTTTCATGGTCGTAGGGCCCATAGTGTCAGAGAAGAAAAAGACACAAAAAATCGGAAAAAGTGTCAAGAAGAAAAAAAAGGACGAATTTTGCTCGCACAAATTCATATAACTCTTGCAAGCCAAAGGCTTGTCAAGTGTTAAATACTGGCTTCAATGGGTTATTTCTAGAATAATATATTGCAAACAACACAGCTTGAATACGTCTTATAAGCCGAGTAGTGTTTAGTTTCTGTTGACTTAAGGTTTTATTGACTGATCTAGCATACACAGTGAGAGCCCGCACAAAGCTCACTGAGCAACTGTGTGTGATGTGGCTTAAATGCTACGCATTAACTTGCAAAAAATACACTCTTTCCACATGGCGTTTTAACAAAGAAAACGAAATCAAAGACGAAAATAAAAAGTCACATGCACATGTTCAGATCAAGCTCCTCATAAGTCCCAAGTTTCATGGTCGTAGGGCCCATAGTGTCAGAGAAGAAGAAGACACAAAAAATCGGAAAAAGTGTCAAGAAGAAAAAAAAAAAGGACGAATTTTGCTCGCACAAATTCATATAACTCTTGCAAGCCAAAGGCTTGTCAAGTGTTAATTAGCGGATTTTAATACAAAGTGTTTGTAAATTTTTCAATTTTACTGAGTATTTTTTTCACAAAACTGCTTCAAGTGATAAGCAAAAATATGTTTACTTTCAATTCCTGCATTTTTTTTTATAAATTTTCGAGCATCGATCTTTAGAAAAGGAGACTGGAGTGGGCATATGCGAACTTTAATGTCCTCGTCCGTTGACAAAAATAATATGAAACTGAGACTTTCTCATTCATAAAAATTGTAAACTAAAAAATATTTTTTCCTTTAAATAACAGAGAGCCTTGATAGTTGTATTGACTTTTGATCGAGCAAAATGCTGTGGCATCGTGTGATGATAAGCGCATTAAAGTAAATTCACCTAACTGGCAAAAATTTTACCAGTAGGTTATCCTAGAAAGGAAGTTTTCAATTTATAGCAGAATGAGGCTACCGAAAAAAATTAAAGCTGAGGCAAGACCAGATTGTTGTTATAAAACCCTACCGGTCTGATATATGGAATCTTTTGAAAATATAGATTCCCTCAGAGCAGCTTCAAGTAAGTAAATAAGTTGTTAGCGTATCATGGGACGCCGTATTATGTATAAAATGTTTACTTTGTTATATGTTTTGACATATTGATTAAAATGACCAAACTAAATTACTACAGTTAGCTGAACAACGGATTTCATTACTGACCATGGTGCTGTTTTTTTTAACCACGTGGGCATGGTATTTCATAGTAAAGTGGGCGATAATTTGAGATTTTTGTAAGGTGACCACACGAAATACGCCTAATCACACTATTCTTGCAGTCACCTTCATGCAATGCATTGTGGGTAACTGAGGGCATAATGAGCGATATTTGGAGTTTATCGCACTGTTTTATACCAATACAAATTCTTCGATATTTAAGTTAAGTAATAAAATTTTTCTAAACGGTAAAAACTGTTTAAAGAACTAACTTCCTGGCATGTGACAAGTGTGCTAAAATGTATGCAATTGGCCCAGAACAAGAAAAATACCCTGTTATATTTGGTATAAAAGAGTGAGAAAATATGCGTTTTGCCCCGACGCAGGCACTGGCACTTTTTGATCACGTGATGATAATGTTAAATCTCATTGGTGGATGTAAGGTTGTGAAGTGAACTCGTCCTCAAGAATAGGTGTTTTGAATAAAATACACAAGAATTTTACATTTCAAGTGGAATGGAACTGGCTAAAATGGAATACATGATAGATGAAATGTCGCAGAAACAGCTCATACTCAGATTACAAAAGAAATTGACTTTTGAAAATATGGGTTGTTAAAGAACACAATTTGCTGTTTGGTGCAGAGAAATTTGACATATAGGTGAAACTTCCCTGTCATTTCGTTATTTTTTTACCCGCTTCGTTTGTAGTCAAAACGCAGAATTTTTGTGCATTTTATTTGGAACGCCCAAAGTGTGATTTGGCTTATAAGCTACCATGAAAAAGAGATAAAATTAGTTGCAGTAGATTTGGTGACAACAATATGTGACACTCCAACTGCGTTAAAAAGGAGGATGCAGATTTGGCTACCCTTTCAGCCAAAATATTTGTTATTTTGTGATATTTTGCCAAAAATATGGCATATCACCCGTGTCACCATTTTATATGGTTCTGGTTTAAAGCATTTGAAGTGGCATATATGGCATATCACCCGTGTCACCATTTTATATGTTTCTGTTTTGAAGCATTTGAAGTGTTAGTGTATAAAAATATGAGCGATGAACACACGAGCGCAGAAATGTAATTAAGGGAAGAAAAGAATTGACCTTTTTTCTCATTCCCCGACCGGGTCACTCAAATTGCTATTTTCAGTACTTTTTCTGCCTTCCGTGGAATGTTTTTAGTTTTAAATTTTGTGCATCCGGCAACCCAGTCAATTTCTTTCTTTTCTAATAGTAACTTTTAGATCCAACCGGGTCACTGTTTTATTTGCGATTTCAGTGGTTGTTACCCAGCAACAAACCTCTGCGGGTATTCGTTCTGTTGTGCATTAGACCGCTTTCCGCGGACACACTTTGGATTTCAAGAGAACAGTACTCATAAAAAGAGGGGAACTGCTTTTCAAAATCCATCCACTTTGTGTCTATGCAGAACAGATATACCTGAAGGTTAGATGCTCTATAACAACGCGAGTTTAATTGCCGGACCGTGGAATGAGAAATAAGATTAATTTTTTCCTCTCCTTATAAGTGAATTACGGTGTGGTGAAATAAATAGAAAGACATCTGACTGAAATTTGTTTCTTCCTACACTAAGAAATAGTTGTCCACCCATGTAGTGAACCATTTATCCATCAATATGGTGATAACAACTTATATTGCAGGGTGCGGGACTTTCGCAACTCACTCCTGAACAAATTGAGAGGCTAAAACAGGAGACACCATGTAAGTGCACGTTATGTGGCTTAAGTGAGTACACATAAATTCCTTCCCCAGGAACAAAGATATATTGCAGCTGAGTACTGTTTGCTGTGCAGGGTTAACATTTCCTGACTTTACTATTCTACCGATTTTTCTTTAGGAAACTGCGGTTATTACCGAGTTGTGATCTCAGAAGCCAGAACTACAGGATCTCATTTAAAAACTTTTTTCAGTGACAACACGCACACACAAATGAACATAAATATTTTTATCCCTAAATCCGGATTTTTATAACCCAACGTGGGATGAGGAACAAGAATGTTTCTCCTATCCTAATAGCAGATGTGATCAATTTGAAGTACATTCATTTGTAAAGCGGTTCTATGTTCACAGTTTCATTTTTGGAAATGCCGGTAAAGAGCCTTTTCTTAAACAGATTTTTTGTTTTAGTTACAGAAGAGGAAATGGGACTGCATCTTAAACGCTATGCGAAACACGATACCTCCGAGAAGGGCTCTGAAGGCATTCCTTTAGAGACCCTACAAAATTTTCCAGAGTTTGTGGGCAATCCCTTTATCAACAAGATATTGTTGCTGTACATTGAGAAACAGAAGCAAGTGATTTATCCCGAGCAGTTTCTGTACCTCTGTGCAATTCTCAGTCCAAAAGCTGACATTTGAGACAAGAGAGAATGTGAGTAGAGTTTTAATAAATGTGAAGCTGTAGTTTTATTGCTTTAAAAGGGAGAAAAGCTGAGTGCGTCATGACAAATTAAAATTATCAAAATTGTTTTTGGGATTTTTTTTACCACGTATTGGGTATGAGTGCAGCAGGGTGATGAACGTCCAATGGGTGTGAGTGGAGCAGGGTGATGAACGGCCATTGGGTGTGAGTGGAGCAGGGTGATGAACGGCCATTGGGTGTGAGTGGAGCAGAGTGATGAACGGCCATTGGGTGTGAGTGGAGCAGGGTGATGAATGGCCATCAGTGCTTTTATTCAAACCTGTTTCGCAAAGCATTTTCTCGGTATGTTTGCTTTAATTTCAGTTCGGATAAAAAAACAACAAAAATAATCAATCAAACAAACACACAAACAAAAGAGCCCAAAAAAAAAAAAAAAAAAAAAAAAACGAAATACAAGAAAAAATTTAGCACTCTGTTTCCCTTTAAATTACTGGAAAATATCCCAATGGCAATGCAAGTCACTGTAGCGTTTTATCGGTAAAAATATTGTTTTTCTCTTAAATGCCATAATCGGCTGCAAAGCGAACTGTATGCAGTAAGCAAGCCTAGACATAATGCGTCCCAGTATTCAAGGTATCAAACACACTGGTATGAAAATTTATTTATGTGTTTGTCAGGCATGAAATCATTAGGGAAATTAATAAATACATCAGTTATAAAAAGACTAAACAATAGCCATGCAGTGTAATGAGGTCCTGTTCCGCTTTCAGTGGCATTTAGAATATTTGATGTGCACAACACGGGCTACCTTCAGTATGAGGAAATGTTTAAAATGTACAAGATGATTTTTCCACCCGGGTAAGTCCGACTATACTCTTTATGTTAGTTTCAATGTAATTCACAAGGATCTATGTAAATCTTGTCACAGTTCTCTGGTTCTCTCTGCTAGAGAATTCGTTTAAACAAAATATGTCCTTTACGTGTTTTATGGTGCAGATCATTGACTGACGACCAAATACTGGACATGGTATTCAGGGCACTGGGCATTGAGGAACTTCAGCAAGCTGGAAAAGTAACTTATGAAGACTTTTTCGAGGTGAGCAGAAACGTCCACTTGTTTTCTTAAGTAAAATCAACGTGGAATAATTTTAATTGAACTTAAGTCCAGGGTGTATGAAGGAAGAAAACTTCATATGTTGGCCCAGTGCTCCTGTAAATTACCCATTAAACATTATTTAGTTGAGATTTTTCTCATCTAAAACCGAATAAAATTAATATTTTAAGCATCTTTTCTTATTATTAAATGCATTTCCTAAAAATGCCGCATAAAACGTCGACGGTCAGAAGGTGAACTGCTAAAACCTTGACGGTCAGGACATCGACAATTGTAAGAGTGGATAAAATGTCGACTAACTAATGTTGGCTGAAATGAAGTGACACGTCTGTTTATACACCCGTGATGTTTTCAAATATACAGTTATTTGTTAACAGTCTAAAACAGGAGATCGCATTAGCTTCTTAATTCCATTTAACTAATAAAGGCAACACGAATCCTGGTTAAGCCTTCTGCCCATTCCTACCTGCTGTGTTCTGGGGTAGGGGAAGGAGGAGGTGTAGGTGCAGATGAAACTCTTTCTAATAATATTCGTTGGGGAGCTCGGCGTTTCAGCCGCCTTTTCACTTGCCGACGTTTTTGACCGTCGATGTTTTGGCACTCGACGTGTTGCCCGGATACCGTTTCCTAAATATCACATAGCAGATTCCCCCCCCCCCCCCCCCCCCCGCCTTGCTTGATTCAGATAAGTAGTCCAAAGAAACAAATTCCAAAAAAATACACCAGATGAAAATTAAATTAAAATTAAAATTTTGACACTTTCCAACAGGTTGTATCAGATGGCGAAATATTAAATCGCTTTACGATTGAACTGCAGCTCCAGTGATTCAAACTGTGGTTAAAAAAAGCCGCGTGAAAAATCGCTCGGGAGTGCCTCCGTGACAGCGCACTGGTAGATGGCGCCAAGCGAGGAAGCCGAGACAAGTTTTCGGTCACGCGCACATATCAGCACCTCTGCAGGAACGGGTGTTTCTGATGTTCATGAGTTCATTAATATGAAGCAATAACAAGATAGCTGAGGGACAATGCAAAACAGCAGTAATTTATTCGACAAACAAAGTAATTTAGTTCGTCAAAGGAATCAAAGCCTTAGCTTTTTAGAATTCCATCTGTGAACAGCTTTGAAATTTCGCCATTCTGTATGTCAAGTGCTAAAACAAAACAAAAAAAAAAAAAAAAAAAAAACATGAGAGCCAAATTGTACACCACCCATAGAATACTCATGAAATTTAAAACGAATCGGCCCGTTTCATAGCCCATGAAATGTAACAAACGATCATGCTTTGAATTTTTTTCAAGTTTCTCAATTGCGTCATTTTTGTATTTGTCAGTAATACATAATGTAATCAGTACTAAATCTGATTGGACAATTACACAGAGTCGACTGATTTAAAAATTTAAATGTAAAAGCGCCATGTAGCATTTGGAAGGTCAAGCCTCGAGCCACAGCGTGGAAAGACTTTCCAATTCCGTCCGCGACAGACGAGAGAAGATGGGATTTGGTAGCTGTCAAAGTGCACATGCACTCATTGCAATGTTTCATCTGCAAATCAGCTGTTTACTTTGCTATAGAGCTTCGAGTCATTCAGTTCACCAGAGGGTTCAACTCATTGAGGGCAAGCTCATTTTTGGTTAACTACATATATGTTTCAGTCAATGAGCGAAACCCGCAATTCACGAAATGGCAAATCATTTTAGCCATTTCGTGAAATGGCTAAAATTACCGCTTTGCCATTTCATGAAATGGCAAACCAGACTTAGAAAATTAAAAACATTGACACCATCACCACACAAATACCAGTGTAACATACAGAAACAACCTTTTTCGTACTCTTCATATTTTTGCGATAATCTTACCGGTTTTTAGTTACATATTCGAATAGTTACACATTTCAGTGAATCTTTATCAGAACAAAATGCTGTAAAAGTTTAACTTTTGTACCGTAAAAATTCTTGTCCCCTTGACCCTGCCCTTGCTAAAATGATTTACCAACTACTAAACTACTGACATCTGACATGATTAACATTTATGATTAGCATGCATGTCCGGAGTCAGTAATTTGACCAACAGAAGATAAAATTCCGGAGTCGATTGGTTAACTTGTGCAGCCAGTCAAAATTAACTAAGCAGCAAATTTGAATTATTTCTCGAGTACTTCGTATTACCTGTTGTAAATTGCAATTGCAGTTTTGATATGAGGTTTAACTGAAGAATGTAATTAGCACAGATTACAATTTTTTGAGCCCGTTTGAATTAGTGACTAAAAGAGAACAAAGGTCTTCTATAGATGTTTAATATCTGGGTAATTTGTGTTTAAAAGGAATTCACAGATCCCTTAATCTAATAAATAAAAGACGACCAGGTTTAATTGAATAGCTTTTGAGCCTGTTTGGGTTAATGATTAAAAGAGAACAAAAATCTTTAGAGACCCCTTGATATAATAAATAAAAGACCACCACAACTGTTTCAGAGATTGTCTGATTGCATTTGCCATATTGTGTAATGAAGCCTTGCAATTTTTAGCCATTTCACGAAATGGCTACAATGTTTTGCCATTTCATGAAACGGCAAAAGATTTCAGGCATTTCACGAAACGGCTAACATGATTTGCCATTTCGTGAAATTGCGGGTTTCACTCATTGACTGTAACATTATATATACTTGCTTTACTAATTTTAGGCGGCGTCTTTATATTGTTAAATTTTTTGAAGGTTAAAAGTTAGCTGGGTTAAGTTTGCCAAACGACATATAAATCTGTACGCGAAGAATGAAGGTTTTTTAAAGAACTTATATTACTCCACAAAATATTCAGATTATCGGGTAGCATTTTTGTGAAGAAGACGTAATTATATTTCACATCTATCACCGATAACTTTGCTTTGTCATTTATTAGCCCCAGCTGCTACACAAGTAGAGATATATGCAGTCGTTCAAAGTATGTGCATTTTAAGTGGAAAAATCGTATTTCCTCATAGGTTTTTAGCGTGAATGTCTTGAAATTTTTGTTGAAGGGAGCGGACACAAGTACCCACCTGGCTTTTATTTTTTTGGCGAAATATTGGCGAAAACCAATTTTCAAAAAACCGTTTTCAGATTCTCCTCCTAGGATTTTATTTGGAAAGTCCCTAATTTTTGACAGAAGATAAGGGCCATGCGTGGCCATGCGCCTTTTGTGGCAACGCGCGAAACGGCGGCGTAAATATTGGAACAAAAATCAGTAAAATCCTACATGACGCCAAAAAAAAAAAAAAAAAAAAATAGCCTTTCACTCTTGAAATTTTAGATAAAGATAGCGGTCATTTTAGCTTACTGGCCATAATTCATAAAAATCGGAGAAATAATTGATCAAAAACTAATTCCTTACTAAAATCTGAACTAGCGCTAGGGATATAATCTTTCCGTCTTTAATTTTTGAATTTGGGAAGCAGATATTAGTACGTACCTGTTATTTTTCTTGTGATTCGCCAAAAATTAACGGAAATATTAGCCACAAATCAGTTTTCTTTAATAAAAAATTTTCATATTGAAATCCTAAGTGACGTCAGGCATATGGCCTTACTCTGTTGAAATTTTGATCGAAAAAAAGCTAACAATGATACCTACCTGGCCATAATTTTTTTGATTCGCCAGAAATTAGCCGAAGAATAGACAAAAAAATTTAGTAAAATCTTAACTAACGTCAGGGAAAGTCTTCACTGTCTTGAAATGTTGTTTAAAAGTATCAGACTCTACCACCTGCCTGGCTTTTAGTTTTTGTTTGACGATCTACCAAAAACTGCCGAAAATTTTGCCTGAACCAAATTTTCTTAAAAAGACATTTTCTCCTAGCATTTTTGTGGAAACGTTACCTAGGTCTGAGGCCTTACTGTCATAAAAATGTAGTCTACTCTTGCTGCTCTTTTTTTTTGTTGAATTGCCAAAAATTAGCAATAAATATTTACTAAAGTCCAATTTTCCTAAAAATGTATCTTCTCCAGGGAATGTATTGAAAATTCTTAAAATTTTCATTGAAGGCAGGGAGAATAAATGTATAACTGGTTATTATTTGTTTGTCAAATCGCTAAATATTGGGAAAATACTGAGCGAATACCAATTTTCTTAAGAACGTAAAGACGTCCTCTTAGGATTTAATGGAAAGATCATAAAATGTTGATTGAATGTGGGGGGAACACATGTCCACTCGGCTATTATTATTATTATTATTATTATTATTATTATTATTATTATTATTATTATTATTATTATTTTGGCAGTTAACCATAATATTGAAGAAAAATTTCTTTCTTATCAAGATCTAAAATGACACAAGGATATGGTCTTATTGTCTTGATATTTTGTTTAAAGCCAGCTAACATTGTTATCTATTGCTATGCTTTGGCCATTACTTTTTTGGCAATTTGCCAAAAACCTGGCAGATATGTTATCCAAAACCATTTCATTAAAATCTAGACTGCCACCAGGTACAGTCTTACTGTTTTGAAATTCTGGTTAAAGGTTATACTAATATATCATAAATCTTGACATCAGCATTCGTGAGCTGGAGCATTGCCCATAGAAAATCTTGTTTATTTATTGTAAATTTTGGGCCAATAACGGAAAAACTTGACTACGTCTCGAGGAGTACGTCTATCCCCCGTGGGGGATATGGTGTGTGTAAGGCTGTTGCCTGTTGACAACGCAAAATTTAAAAGTGGAAGGATAGGTAGACGTAGTGTCTAGCATTTAAACGAATCAATCCATTAACCAGTAGGCGCGTGAGACTGTCGTAGGTACGCTAAGTACAGCGCCGATTTTGAAAAATCCGCCATTTTGTCAAGTCCCATCCGAAAAATTCATGGTCACTACACTGCGGAAGGTCCCAGGGAACCAGTGTGCACAATTTGAAACGAACCCATCCATTTTTTTGTGGCCTGTAAGCGCGTGAGACTGCCGTATATACGCTAAGTCCAAGGCCAATTTTCAAAAGTCCGCCATTTTGTCAATTTTTTTCCGATCCGGAAACTTCTTGGTTACTGCACTGCGGAAGGGTCCAGAGAGGCTGTGTACAAAATTTGAAACGAATCCATGTACTAATGTGGCCTGTAGGCGCGTGAGACTGCCGTATATACGCTAAGTCCAGAGCCGATTTTCAAAAGTCAGCCATTTTGTCAAATTTTTTCCGATCCGGAAAATTCTTGGTCACTGCACTGCGGAAGGGTCCAGAGAAGCTGTGTACAAAATTTGAAACGAATCCATGTACTAATGTGGCCTGTAGGCGCGTGAGACTGTCGTATATACGCTAAGTCCAGTGCCGATTTTCAAAAGTCCGCCATTTTGTCAATTTTTGCCAGATCCCGAAAATTCTTGGTCACTGCACTGCGGAAGGGTCCAGAGAAGCCGTGTACAACATTTGAAACGAATCTATACATTAATGTGGCCTGTGGACTAAGCGTGACAGATGGACAGACCGAAAAGTTCAAAACTATATCCCTCCGTTCCACGGGGGATAATTAAATATATTTCTTCTTCGCATTCATAAAATATAACAGAACTAAAAAAATAAACAAGAAATATCTTTTACTGTCTAGGTTTAGAAATGAGACCTTTACATAAATATTGATAAATAAAACTTTTATTTGTGATTTTGACGTGGTTATATTGAAATAGCCTGTATTTTAAAACGTAAACATGTGTTAGAAAACGTATGACATGACTCAAACCACCATGTGCAAAATACACACAATTTGATATTGACGTAATCAAAATTAGAACATAAAACTAGACCGATTTCGCTACCGAGTAGCTAAATTTACGCTTGAGAGTACAAAATAAGAACCTTGCTAAAAATAATGTCACCTTGCCAGCTGCATGGCTAAATATTCGAAAATAAAAAATTTAAAAAAAAAATAGTTTACCCCGACCTATTCTCCTGCCAAAGAATGTGTAAGAGGAGACGGTGTATTTTTATTCCCCACAGGTGGGGAATATATGCGATATTTGTCGGTCTGTCATCTACAGCTTGTTAACTTAAAAACTGCTGCAAGGATTTTAATGAAACTTGTTATGTAACTTCTATGGGAACAAACACAGATCGGTGTTGTAATTGGGCCAGGTTCGTCCAAGGAAAATGCAACAACTGGACTTTGAAAATTTCAGCTCTTGATTGACTATTGATGTCCGTATTTAACTGATGGGGCGCCTGTGGGGAATATGTGGGCTATGCACACTGCTCTAGTTGACAAAGCGGGGGGGGGGGGGGGGCTGGGGCTTCGCTTCGTCTGCCTGTGGAGAATTGCCGAATCATTCAAATAAAATAACGGCATACGCTCCCCCCCCCCCAAAAAAAAAAAAAAAAGAAACACGCACGCCCATGAGTGAGCCATATATGCACAAAATCTTATGAAACTAAAAGCATGAGCATATGATCAAATTTTACAGATGGACGGCAGACGTGAAAAGTGGTGACGTGTGAAATATGGTCACTGCGAATAGGCTTTACCGTACGTCGTTTTGTGAAATTAGACACTTTCTGCCCCCACGAGCGTGATACACGTTGACTATGTTTTCAGAGGCCTGTGGCACGATGGGTTACACGCGGGTGGGCAATGGATAATATTAGGAACTAGCCGGAAAATTTAACTTTAAAATCCTTTTTTTATCAAATGAACTTAAAAATGAGCATTACATGTACCAAAATAAAGAAATCATTCAAATAACGTTATAATGACGTCACAGGTGAAAAAGTAGGTCATCAAATAATTCTTTAGGAAAAAGTGGTTTCATAAGCTATTATCGGCAGGATCAAGATTCCATGGTCAGCTGTAAGTGTGCCAAGTCTCATTTCTCTAGCTCCGAGTGTTTCAGAGGAGTTGCGTGGAAGCCGACGGAAAAAAAAACAAAATAAAAAAAGGTAATAAAAGAGAAACTCAGAATTTTCGCTAAAACAAGTCCCAAGTGTCAATGAGGTGTCTGCCTGTACTGCAACACGGTAATAAGAGTGTTCAATCTCCCCGAGGTAGGTGCGTTTGTTTTCTGAAAAGTGTGAAGCACAGCGGTGCCATTCCATTTTATACAACAACATACCCAATAGAGGGTGGGTTTACAGTTATCAACAGAGCTGCACACTTGAGTTTTAAGTCTCTCCCGACAAGGCACTAACGTTCTACACACATAAACCTGATACAGTGTCTGAACACTCAACACATTTAATGGTTTTTTTATATCTATCACAACTAATGGCAAGACTTCATTTAACTACTATGCAGACAACCGTGTCCACGTTGTTCGATTTGGTAACACTTGCGTCTCGCTTATCACGTAATACAAATCCACAACCTACAAGACGCGATTGCACCGCCCCCCCCCCCCCACCCTATCCTCCTCCAAGCAAAAGCTTATAACTCAATATAATGACCTGTAACCTAACAAATATCACACAGTATACAACAGGTGCAAGTGTCTAAAAGAAGACTCGGTCATAAGGGCTGCGCTGTGATCATTACACTGGGACGTTCTATATCTTCTCTGCTTTGAATTAATCGCAGTTCGATATGTGCTTTTGTTGGTGTTTTATTCGGTCCCGTTAGTTCTGCAACGCAAGACAGTATCAAACAATATTAACTATGACGGATTAACGGAAAATTCTTTTAGATTAAAAACAACAACGCCCAAGGAGATTGTGACCAGCCGAGATCTAGTGAATTGAGTATCAAAAGGCTTGTGCGGTCGCCAGAAAGTGGTAGTAGCATTTTAAAAATTGGTTACTGAAATCTTTTTCAAGACCGCATTAGCCTGAGCCGAGTTGGTAATGGGCCGAGTTGGTAATGGGCCGAGTTGTCCAAACCCCTCTTGAAACATGAGACCAGTTATTCGAGGTTCGCCAAAACAATTATTAAAGATCATATGAACTGCGTACAAAATTGGAAAGAAATGAGATCAAAACTGGGTTGAGAAGAAAATCGGCTAGCATAAAAATTTTAAAATGACGCCATTTGGTCAATTTTTGTCTGCTTAGTTAGGGTAACTTGCATGTGGACTGTACACCCAGATCGATAATCTGTACATAGTATATATAATAATAGTAACCAAGTTCGTTCTTAGTGGATCTTAGTCGTCAACATTGTATAAATTCAAGCTTCGGGTTGCAAATATAAGAAGAATAATTTAATTTAAAAAAAATTGACGAATCGCAAAGACAGTAATTTTTCGAGAGAGAACCTCTTTGAAAACAGTCGAAACGAATCCAATAAAAATTATGGGAGAAGGGATATTTTGAAAAATTGCTAAAAAAATTAAAATGGAGCCATTTGACTAATTTTTGACGAACTACCAAAAAAAAAAAATAAATTAATAAATAAATAAGTAAAAAATAAATAAAATCTCGAGAGGACCATCTGGGGAACATCGCACTACATTTGAAGGCAATCCGATCAAAACTGTGGGAGAAGTATTACCATCAGCTAGCTAGAAAAATGGAAATCGCGCTATTTGGCCACTTTTTTCGCCAAAAAATTAAACTTTCTTGGGACAGCCATCTAGAGAAGATTCGTACAAAATTTTATAGGAATCCAATCATAATTGCCACATTTGGCCAATTTTTGGCGAATCGCCAAAACAAAGTAATGTTCAAGGGAGGACCACCTAGGGAACATTAGTACAAAATGTGAAAAAAATCCCAGTAAAATTGAAGGAGAAGAAGCAGTTTTTAAAGTAAAATTTTAAAACCTATATACGCACACATGTACATAGAGACGGCGGATACACACGACGAATATTAGTATGATTGTCCATGCACGGTACAGCACATTTCGTTCAATACGTCAGAAATAAACCCCCAATGCTCGGTGGCTGCTTGGAGGCTGCACCCTTTTGGGCCAGGAAAAATATACCTTCTCATCCTAACTGCCTGGAAATGACCATGAGAAAATGGGACCAGCAAAAGCGCGAGCGTAAGTCAATTATCCTCAGAAGCCAACTGCAGCATTTTTTGGCCTTCTATGTGGCATTTCATGTTTCTACACACACACCTGTCTTTTTCTTTGTTTTTACGCACTTTTATTTAGACCCAGACAGGTAGTCTCTTGTAGTATTTTTCATCAAGTGACTCGCCGGGGAATAAGAAACAATGTTGTTATTTTCTTTGGAATCTCATTTCGGTGTACCTTTGGCTCGGGTCAAAGTCCTGTCTAACACTTTCTGCATTGTTGCCACTGTCTTCTCGCAGGCAACCTGTTTTCAAAATTGTAGAAATTGAGAGTATTCACAAAACTGAATGGAGATAAGAGGAAAGGGGTGTCAGTCAGGAACAGTCAGTAAAGTACAATCGTTACTGACAAATTCAAACCTACTCCACACAAACTCCATTTAAGTAAACAAGTAAGCCATGTATTTAAGGGTATACAAAGGAAATAGGTTTTTCTTTTCGTGGTGTATGTGACGAGTAGATACGCTCGGCCTTATAACCCGCTCTGCCAGCATCGGTAACGTCATGCTATGTACTACTATAAATTTGTAATTAACACTGCCATAACTACGAAAACATGGCACAGGATTTTTAAGACATTTTAACTGCACAACTAAGTCTTGTGCTGCCAGTGCTACAGGCTGCGGCATGATTTTTCGGATCATTCCACCCGAACGTGTGGTTCATCCCACGCTACCAATGCTACAGGCTGCGGGGTGATTTTTCGGATCAGTCCACTCGCTCATATGGTTTTATGATTTTAGTTCTTATTTGAGAACTGGATCATGAAATTTCACTTTGGCATGTACCATGTTTAATGAGTCATCGTTTCAGTGTCTTCTTTCAAACAAGAACCCTTTTGAGAAGTAGTAAGATAAAAGTCATCAAACCTTCAGATCGTTGGAATGCTTATAAAGCCACGCTAACATCAGCGCCGCGAATAAATCTCCCGTGCCCGTGAAAACTGCTGGTAGACGAGGTATGTCTATTCGGATTGACTTCCTACCATCTGCAACCAAAACGCGTTTCAATGTAGTCTTAAAGACATGTCTTTTCGGTGCATCGTGTCTCTAATGACGTCACCCCCACCTCCCTCCGATTGCCGCCACCCTTCATCTGAGTCGCTAAAAAATCAAACAAACAACCAGAAAACCTTGGACCACAAAATGGTGAATTACGCAGTGTGTCCGTTAAACCCATACTTGTTTTAATAAATACTATTCCACTCAAATAGATTTAAGCGAAGTTTTGTCTTTTGACATGTACCTTATCAATGGTAGGCTTTGTATTTATCTTAAAGGGCGTCTTATTATCACTCATTGCAAACAAGCAATGGTCCAAAAATATCATGCTCGAGAAAATAGATGCGGTTGGCCTCAGGCTACAAACAGGATCCACTGATAGAGTGTCATTTTCAAATCAATATCTCCAGTTATTAGCAAACAGACGCGCCAGTTACTGATTCCGCTTGGAATTTCACACTTACTTAAAACCGTACTGGCTAAGGCGACGAGAACATTTTCAGAGCCTAACTCAGAGCTGCTGATCACAACGGTCTTGGCTCCCATGTCATGAAGCTTCAACATTGCCGCTTTCGCACTTTCTATATCTTTAATTTGAACTCCCGTAAGAATCCTGTGTAAAAATAAAAATCGGCTGTTTCACATTGTAATACCTTTATTTTTAAATTCAATGAGCCAATTAGTATGCTACATGTCTTTACTGAACGCCAGCTATACACAAAGCAGGGCGTATATTTATTTTAACAGTTTCTTGAGATGAGTATTGTCGAAAATTGAATATTTCAAGAATACAGCTTCCAAGACGACAGCTACAGTGTTCTTAGCCATGACTTCGCACATTCTTCAGCTGTTTAGCCTTTGGCTTCTTAGATCTCATACTCACTCAGCTTCATACTGGTTTGGTGTTAGAACATCCGCAAGGGGAACGATGTGGTTTTTGTAAATCGGTAGCAATTCTTTTGGCACATACTACAACACATCATGTGATGGGCATTACTACAACACATCATGTGATGGGCATTACTACAACACATCACGTCATGGGCATTACTACAACACATCAGGTCATGGGCATTACTACAACACATCACGTCAAGGGCATTACTACAACACATCACGTCATGGGCATTACTACAACACATCACGTCATGGGCATTACTACGACACATCAGGTCATGGGCATTAATGCAACATAACAGATCATGGGCATTACTACAACACATTACGTCCTTGGCATTACTACAACACATCAGGTCATGGGCATTACTACAACACATCAGGTCATGAGCATTACTGCAACACATCAGGTCATATGCATTACTACAAAACATCAGGTCATGGGCATTACTACAACATAACAGGTCATGGGCATTACTACAACACATCACGTCATAGGCATTGCTGCAACACATCAGGTCATGGGCATTATTACAACACATCACGTCATGGGCATTTCTACAACATAACAGGTCATGGGCATTACTACAACACATCGTCATGACATTACTACAACATAACAGGTCATGGGCATTACTACAACACATCACGTCATGGCATTACTACAACACATCATGTCATGGGCATTACTGCAACATAACAGTTCATGGGCATTACTATAACACATCACATCATGGGCATTACTACAACACATCACGTCATGAGCATTACTACAACACATCACGTCATGGCATTACTACAACACATGACGTCATGGGCGTTACTACAACACATCAGGTCCTATGCATTACTACAACGTAACAGATCATGGCATTACTACAACATAACAGGTCATGGGCATTACTACAACACATCACATCATGGCATTACTATAACACATCACGTCATAGGCATTACTACAACACATCAGGTCATATGCATTACTACAACACATTACGTCATGGGCATTACTACAAAACATCACGTCATGAGCATTACTACAAGAGGTGAGGTCATGGGCATTGCTACCTACAGCATATTAGCTCATGGCCATTAAGGCAATGATTGAACTGCAGATGTATACAAATTCAAATCGTTACTGAAACTACTGAATATAGAAATGTTTATAACTTTTCATTCATAGTACTTTATTTCTGGAACCACAACTTTTAATGTATCACTGAACTGTTTTAATGTCATCCACCCAAGCTTAAGATATGCACATTCACTCAAACAACCATATCATCACAGCGTAGCTAAACCAAGGACACTTGTATCCCGTTACTTCAAAACAGTGATTTAAATAATAAAAAAACCTTTCTTCATTTAAATAGCTTGTAAACAAACGCCATGTTTTCGGGAGTATTTTTTAAATATATAGATTACTTTATTAGTGTAATTTGAAAACGGCAATAGACAAGAGCTTGCAAATGCACAGAATCAGTCACACCACAGGCTGCTAAGAAATCCGTGTTAGTCTATAAAATCTCCTTACCATTTGTCCATTGTCACCCATCACCGGATCGCACACTGGCAAAATACAAAATATTGGACAGTATCAAATCTTTACATTTACATTTTATTTTTGTCAAACTAGAACCACCAGAGCACACTTAAATCAGTGCACGTGCATCGTATACTTTCAATCGACACGTATATATACAAGAAGTATTTTTGCGACGAAAAACAGCCCCCGCCGCACTCACATCGAGTTAATCCGGCTCAGATAGTTGAGCACCAGACCACACAGCCTCAATGTAATAAATTAATTTTTTTCTTAGCTTGTGTTGCAAAGCGACCATCGGCAAGCTAAAAGTGCTACAAGCAGCGAAAACAACCCTCTAAATCACCCGAGGATTTCATAGCAAACAATTTGTTAACACATTCCCTATATCCATACCAATGAAATATTACACACGAATTTTCATTAAATCTCATTCTATCAAATCTATATCTTTTACTTGCATTCCCCCCTGCCCCCCCCCCCCCCTCCCGCCCATCTTAGACATATTTGGCTATTTACCCTGGAGATGGGACTGAAGAAAGATGAAGCATCCTAAATTAGATTTCGAAAGAAAGTAAACCATCTTATTTCGTGATAGGGTTCACAAATTCCGTCACTGATTCAGGACATGGACCAATACTTTATTGCAAATTTTCACAACGCAGCAAAAAGCAGCCAAAACCATACCGTAAATTAAAGACGGGTTCGTTTTCCTCAAATCTTTCACCACTTCAGAGATTTTAAGCAGTGATGACTCTGAACCAATGAAACCTACACAGAAAAGACAGACAGTGACGTGGTGTGCTAAAGCGAAGACCCGCGCCAAATTCATGTATACAGAATATCAATTAATGCAAATCATCACACATCTGACGGTAATTAAGAACTTAACTCGACAGTTTTTAGTTTACTCGCAGTGTTGAATACTGTACATAAATATGTCTACAAACAGCATTAAGACCAGCATATACTCTGAGAAATGTCCCTAATATCGAATATTCAACATTCACTATGCAACTGCACCTAAAATTAGACGATAAAAATTGGAACGCCATCGCCGAAATTATTATTGAATATACACTTTGCACTATTCACACGACAAATATTCTAAAATATATACATATATATATTCAAATTTAAGAAATATTAAGCTGGACAAACTTGAAAAGCACCTGTTAACAAGTGAGTATAAGAGGTAAGGGCATTGTCTCTCAGACCGTCATATAACTCCCACAACTGTTCTGCATTCAAGACATTGCCTCTACAGCTAGGATACCCTGAGAAAAAGTAAAACGAAAAAATACACTTAAATTTTTCAGGTCTGAATATTTCCAGTGCAGCCCGTTTAAAGTTATCGATTCTTAAGCAAGAACAAGACTAAAACAAGCAAGACATGTTACATACGAATACATGAAAAAATACTTTTCATTTAGATATAAATTAAATGAACAATTGTGCCAGATTTTAATTAATTCCGAATGTGTAAATTCTATCGGGAAGCTGAAAATTCTCGGACCAAAAGATGCCTACGCTAAATTGTATAAGACATAAGCCTATCGCTAAAACAGTGCTTTAAAGAGACACACATAGCTCGCATAAGTTCGATTTTTTACAATTACCTTTGTGGTTGGAAAACTGCACAGAATTCACTTGGTCGACCTCAAATCCTAAAACCTGAAGGTAGAGTTAATAAGTAAGTTGTATACAAATGGCAAAAGAGTAACACTATACGACTGCAGCGAGTAATGTCGTGAACGAAGAAATAACAGAAATTCCACCCATAAATTGCCCATATTACGGCCGTAAAATGAAGTTTATGGCTTATTTAGACACAGACACGTAAATAAGACCAATAATCCGGATCAAAATTTCAAGGTTTTGGGTCAAAATTATCACCCATAATTTTAAACCTATAATCCGGGTCATACTTTCATTTTTTTACCCATAAAATTGAACTTTACGTTTTTTCCCGAATTGAAGTAACTTGGCAAAAAAATAAATAAAAAGAATCATGAGTACAGTTAGATATGGTCGTGAATAATGGATGTCCCTTGATAACATTTTTCAGCATAATCAAAGTTAAAAGTCGAACGCATTAATTTTGTTATTATTATGTATTGCTTCCAATTGTCGGGCTGTTGCTCGTAATGGAAATTTTAATAATTTTTGCAACCTCCCCCCTACCCCCTCCACTCCCCACCTCTTTTTTTCTTTATTACTATTATTTACAGCCATGACAAGCAAGAAATCGTCTTGGAAGACTGGATAAAGCGGTTGACTCGAAATCAGAAGATTGATGGTTCGAATCCCACCGAGACCCGTTCTTTTTTTTCTAAAAGACCACTGAAATATGGGTTATAATATCACCTTCATCTGATATTCTGGTGTTAAATGTTGGGTTATTTTTGATGGCCATAACTGGAACATTATGGGTCTTGGCTAATTTCATTCATATTTTTGATCTTGACTTGAAATTCTGGTGTTAAATTCGGGTTATTCTCATGGCCACAACGGCACATTATGGGCCATATAGTGGGGGGAAAATAGTCATAGTATGGGTCAAAATATGGGTCTGTTTTTTTTTCGTACGGGTGACTCGAAAAATGAATTAGTCGACAACTAATTTCGTACCCGCGACGAGTCGGAATGTGAAACAACTAGTTCAAGCACATGCAGTTTCCTGGCTAAGAAACCACGTGTGACTGCGTCACGAGTTTGTTTTTCGACAGGAACCCACCTGTGCGAGAAGTTTGTCAGTTTTTTTTTAACAATACTTCCACTGAAATATTAAATGTTTGCATAAAAGGCGCAATTTCGCAGACTGTAATAATGCGCATCAGTGACGAGCTTATGTCAAGAGCCAGGGTTGCCACGGGAAGTGCAAAAAAAAGTACACTGAAAGCGTATAAAAAATGTACAAAAAAGTACGTTCAGTAAAAAAGTAAAAAAAAAGTGCAAAAAAAGTACAAAAAAGTACCAAAAAAGTACACTGAAAGCGTAAAAAAAGTACAAAAAAGTACGTTCTGTAAAAAAGTTTTAAAAAAAAGTAAAAAAAAGTGCAAAAAAGTACAAAAAAAGTACACAGAACATACGCATCGGAGATTCAGAACCCTCAGCCAATAGCGGTTACATCACTGTGGTCCAGTTACTCTGTGATATACCGCAGGACAAAAACAATATACAAGGTGCAAAGGATGGATCGACGGACGGGTACCTTGCGCATCTACACTATATATATACTTTCTTCATGTAAGGCTTGGAGAAGATCCGATGAATAGTTTTTGAGATAGCGCCTGAACAAGAAAATGTTTATACAGTGCAATGGACGGACTGATATGGGACAAACTGAACCTCCGCTGCACATCCACACTATATATACTTTCTTCCTGTAAGATTTGGTGAAGCTCCAATGAATAGTTTTAGAGACATCATCCGGACGAAAAAGTTTACTGACAGACGGACGGACAGACAAACGAGAGGTATCTTATGTGGTGGTTGCATTATGTGGTAGGATTTGATATGCCTGAAATGAGTTTAAGTGGTCGGTCACGGACTAGATTATTTGAGAATAAACAAGCATATCCAAGGACATGACCCAGCCGAGTTACCAATAAAGGAAAAGAGAAAAATTCTGAAACGAATACTGTTAGGCCAAAAAATGAAGTATGTAAAATGCATTTAATTCGAATCTGGAAGCTACCTGAAAAGAGATGTTGGAGAGGTTGGGTTTTGACGATTCACGTATTTACCGACATTTACACAATTTTACAAAACTTTTAAAATTCCACCATTGCGGCATTTTTTATCATTTGCGAAAAAAGGCAAAGTTTAGGTAGAGAAGCACCTAAGAAACTTTCGATTAAAATTTTATAATTATCTGAAAAAGACAGAGAAATGAATGGTTTGACAATTCCGTTATTTACTACCATTTATTTCAGTTTTTGCCAAACTTAGCCTGATAGGCGAACCCATGGGAAACATCTCTGTGCAACATCTAAACGATCGGAGTAAAAGTGTAGGAGGAGAAGCATTTCAAAAATGGGTCAAAACGGGCACAAAAAGCGCCGCCATTTTGTCAGTTTTTCGTCAATCGTCAAAAAAGTAATAGCCCAGGTGGGGATCCACCCAGGGAACATTCCTGCGTAACACCAAAACGATTGGAGCAAAACTGTAGGAGCAGTAGCATTTTAAAGAAAAAGTTTAACATACGCGCATACATTCAAGCCCCCTATAGTGATACGACTAGCCCAGTTCGACAAAGTCGGCTGGGTTGAAAATACTTACGAGATTGTTTATATTTGCCCGTGCCCTTGTGTGGTTCCCAGCAGGCGTCATTGTAATGTCAATAGTGTTTTATGCTTTGTGAGGGAGTGTCAACGGAATTCTGCATATGCTACTTCACAACTTATCTTTCACTACTGTTTTGCATAATTCCCACTTGCAAACCTCAGAGGACTGTTATATTTGTCACACTTATAGACAGTCATCAGGTCTCAGGAAATGTATTTTGAATTTTTTTTTTTTTTTTTTTAAATTCCCCGATCGACTTAAAGAACAAGCGATATTCACGACCTCCTAATCGTGCCTCACACCTAAGATAAATGATATCGGATCAAAACTGTAGGAGAAGATGCACTTTGAGGAATTTTCTTCAAAAATTCCCCCCAAAATAAAAAATTCCCAAATCGGGTCAAAAAACACATGCCGTATGCCCAACCCACCCAGGGATGCCTTAAACCAAAAAGAAATGAAATCGGATAAAAACGGTAGGAGGAAATGCATTTTGAAGGTTTTTCTTTAAAAATTTTCCAATAATACAGAAATTGTCCGATCGACTAAAAAGGCACAAGCCGTATGCACGACCCCTCAGAGATAACTCACACCAAAAATAAACAAGTTATCAGTGAAACTTATCTCCCCCGCCACGAATTATGGTCGAATCGAAAAAACAATGCGACGTCGCACAACTTCAATATATATATATATTTTCACTGTAGTAACCCACTGGGCCGACATGGCGCATTTACAATGCCGACCTTTGTTGGTTCCAATACTTCCTATATGTAAAAGATTTCAACAATCGATCCAGAAATGTAGGCTTGAGTGTGTTAACAAACTCACTCATATCAGTAAGGATTGGGAAAATTTGGGCCAATATCATTGGGCCAATGTCCTTGGGCCGACATGGCTCATTTACAATACCAATCTTTGTTGGTTCCAATACTAGTTATATCCCCCTGTGGGGCTGGGGGAATCTTAAGAATACACCCACTGCGTTCTGTTCCGTGCAAGGCGTAAGAGGCGGCTAATCGGAATTTCTTTCTTTCTAACTCTTCTGTTACTATTTCTTCATTCTTCCCTCTTTTTTTCCCACTTGTTCTTTTAGCAAGTGCGTCCCAATATACCCATCATAGTCGCTTAACGGGACGTTAAACACCAAACCAACCAACTACTTATAGTTAAGATATCTTGTCAATCGATGCAGAAATGTAGGCTTGAGTGTGTTAACAAACTCATTCCAGTATGTAAGGGTTGTAAAAATTTCTGAAGTTCAGCTGGGCCAATGTCCTTGGGCCGACAGGGCTCATTTACAATACCGACCTTTGTTGGTTCCAATACTTGCTATATGTAAAAGATTTCAACAATCGATCCAGAAATGTGCGCTTGAGTGTGTTAACAAACTCATTCAACTGAGTAAGGATTGGGAAATGTCCTTGGGCCGACAGGGCTCATTTACAATACCGATCCTTGTTCGTTCGAGTACTACCCATATATAGAATATCTTAACAATCGGTCGAAAAATGTAGGCTTGAGTGTGTTAAAAAAAGGTGTCAACAGATCAACAGACAGACCCGAAAACTATAGTTCCCCGGCGGGGGACTAATAACATCGCATCAAAATTGTAGGAGCAGATGCATTTTGAAACGAAATTTTACTAAATAAACAACTAACTAACGGACGCCTTCTGCAAACCGATGGGGAAACCCCAGCTTACGTGTAACGTAAGCCGGGCTAAAAACCACGCAAGTGACCGATGTACCGAAAATCTATCACATAACATAATCATTGTGGACACGGACGACAGACAGACCGATAGCAATAGCCTTCAGCCAAATCGGCTGAGGGCTAAAAAGTATCTAAAACAGCTTACAAGCCTTAAAATAAATGAAGAAAACATTAAAGGCGAAGAAAGGTATAAATCTTTTTTTAAAAGTACGGTCTGGTAACCTTGTTACTCGCGCCAAAGGCGCGAGCAAATTTTGCTTATAACAAAGCTAAAACTGTGCGTTTTGAAAAATGAACAGAAAAATGAAAATGCAAAAAAAAGTATTAAAAAGTACGCTTGTCAAAAAAAGTACGTTTTTAGGAAAAAAAAGTACAAGGCCAAAAAAAAAGTACAAATCTTTTTTAAAAGTACGGTGTGGCAACTCAGAGAGCCCACGCATATTGATTAGTTATTAAAAGTGTCAAAATGAGAAACCCCTTCTGATGACGTAAAGGCACATAGGCATACCGAGTTTTAGTTTTAAAATTCAGAATAAAAGAAAGCTGTGATAACCCCACCAAACCCTAGAGAAAATAAGTTCCAGATCCCGATCGTTGTGTATATTAACGGATAGCAACTAGATCATGTTGAAATTTCAGGATTTACACCATATCTGAAAAAAACCATACGCATCGAAGATGCAGAGCCCTCAGCCAACAGCAGTGACATCAGTGTGGGCGAGTTGTCTTTTTGAGATATCGCCCGGACAACAAAAAGTTTAAAGTGCGACGGACGGACAGACGGACGGACACCCCAAACCTATACAGGGTTGGGTTTCTCCCAGGGAGAAAGGTATTTCTCCCCTCCCCATGGGAGAAATAGGGGAAAAACCCGGGATTTAGGGTTTCTCCCGGGGAGAAATGTTTCTCCGGGGGATAAATGGGGGAGAAACAGGGGACAAACGTCGGGCATAAAATTCTTTCAACGTTTATTTGCATTTTATTCCAAAATTATTTAATAAACTGTCGTGCCACTGACATTTGGCACATTTCTCTCACATTTAGTGCATTTAGATGGGGATACTTTTGCAAGATGAGCTTCTGCCAACTGCTCGTTCCCGCAGTAAATGCATTTAGCATATGACTTTTTATCCTTCACAGACAAACTGAAGTGCTCCCAAACTTTATCTTTAGGTCTTCCTCCTTTAAACATTTTGAGTTGATAATTTAAAGGCAGCACAAAGACAACAATCGTACTTTGTTTGTAATTATAATGCCGTAAATTTTTACAACCCCTTTGTAGCTGTTGAGGATTACTCACACCCTTAATCTCTACATTTCCTGAGATATAAGGATTAAGACGTTTTGTTAAGGTGTAGCTCGGAGAGTACCTGAAAGATAAGCAGGTCAGCACTTTGACACAGGCTGACAGAGAACGGATTTTTCTTTGATCATGAGTAGAATAGTAAGGCACCTGCCTAGTGGTTAAAATAAGAGAGTGAAAGCCTGAATAACAAATGTCGATCATACATTTGTGTATTCTAACGTGTACGTTAAGCAAGACAAAACAAAAGAATAAAAAAGAGGGGAGAAACTACGGGAGAAACTGCGGGAGAAACGTATTTCTCCCCTGGGGTAAAAACCCGGTTTAAACCCAGGGTAAAAACCCTAATGGGAGAAACCTGACAACCCTGAACCTATAGGCCCCAATCCGAAGGTTTGGGGCCTAACAACAGCATCGGTATCAAGCTTCCATCATACATCACTCGATCATCTAGAGACCCCACAAAGTACACACAGCCTCAAAACCGGATTGGTGTTTGCCGCTACTCATTTTTCCCCGAGCAGTACGCATGTTACCCGATGCGACTCGACGCCTCCCCGATTACGACCAATTCATAGCCCAAGCACCCGTAGCTGTAGCTGGTCTGCTGACTCCCGGCCTTCTGAGGCGGCTCTGATAGACATATGTCCACAATGATTTTAGTCTGCACCATCTTAAAGAAGTGCTTTTAGTAATTATTTGATTTTCGCTACACAACGATTCCAGTATCACCCATACTTAAATAAAGGGGTTATAGTTTGTTTGTAAAATATATACTAAAATAGCTGATAGATGCAGAATTGCGTATAAATTTATTTTGACACCCACAATGTTTGACTTTATTTTTTTACCATAATTTTGAAATATCAATTCAAAAGATTTTTGGTGGATAATTTCAAAAATTGTTTTTACTTTTTCACGTAATAAACTATGCTCCCTGTAAACAAAGAAATGTCAATTATTGCGGGAGATTTGTGGCTATTTCCTTATTATTTTCTTTTAAAGAAAGTCCAACACAGAAGTTGTACGTATATCATTACCGTTGTTCTCTGAGGGCCTTTAGCAAATGCCAAGTGAGACTTATGGGTCGCTGAATCTCCACCAAAAAACTTTTAAATTGATATTTCAAAAGAACGTAAACATAAAAAGTCAAACATTGTGGGTATACCAAATAAATTTATACGTAATTCCGCATCTATCAACTATTTAATATATAGTGTCCAAATAAACTATAACCCCTTTATTTAAATTTTAGGTCCCTTGACTTTGGTCACGTGACATTTAAAGGCCAGAATGAAAACAAACATTTGACAGGTGGATGCAGAAGCTAACTTTTCTGCACTTTTATGAACAATTAAAGGATATACAGCTCACTAAAAACTGTGCCTGTTTTACAAAAAGGGCGTATTGAGCATGAACTTTCTGTAAATATTTGAATAATACGGACTGGTATGCAGGATTCGTGCCTCAGAACATGTGAAGTTGACCCCTATTAGTGGAACAATGGAAGGCTTCGTAGCTCTGACACAGAGATATACGATGTTATACAAGTCAGAGCTACGTACTCGGAGCTACTTTGGAGCTAGTACGAAAGCCGGCTAAAAGCACTTTAAATACCTGCAAAGGAAACGATGCACTTTTATTACCAACATATCCATGAACCACATGGCTTTGTATTGACAAAACTCTGTTTTCTACATCCATGTCTACTTGTCACTGCATAGAAAGCCACCTGGTCAACCAGGACATACTGCATATGACTTTAGTCGGATTTGACAACCGGAAGTAAACAAAATCAGCTGTCCTAAATAGTTTTCAAAAGTGTGCACCTGTGTGGTCTACATCGTATTCTCGCAGAAATCACTTATTCATTTTACTAGATTTTTAACGATTTGTTTTTTGCAGATATGTGTGCAGTATTATTTTAAACATGCAATTTCATAGACATGTTGTACAAGAAAAACAAAATGTCGTTCGAAGGGAGCAGAATTCGAAAGCAAACACAAGCCATGTATACAACACCTCATACGGGTGTTTCAGCTTTACTGCCCTCTACTTCGCAAAAGCATTTCGAGTTACTAGAATTTACAGACCCATCCTCTTCTTTTCTTCACTTTCATTCTCTTCTTCTTTTTCTGCCTCTTCTTTGTCGTGGGCGCCAGACAGTCAGTCTTGACGTTAAAATTCCGGCATGATTAGTATACGTTATGGTAACGTTACAATTTCAATTTTAACAACAGCGATAAAATAGTTGAAGCTAAAATGAAATGTTCAAGTTGAAAACATTGTTACTGAACACGTCGGCAATCAATATTTTTGAAAGCTTTGTCTTAAATTGTCTCAAAGATCTTAGCATACTTTCTTGCGAAAGCAATTCTATACAAAAACAATGCAATCTGTCAACATTTTTCGGCGTATCTTTCAACGTTGAAGACAACTGGGATGCAGAGCATTGGATAAATACTGTGAGAAATTAAATTTACTCTATATTAACCACTAATCAAAGAAAATTGTTAAATACTGATGCCAGCAATTACAGTTATATCGAAACAATGAATGATCATCGTCTACTGTAGGTTCATTAAACAGTGACTGACAAAAGTACCAGTGTAAACTATCAAAAAATTATTAAAAAGATATTTAAGAACAAAAAATATAAAAAACTGTCAAAAATGAATTGATTAGAATAAAAAATAAACGAAAGATGAAATTAAAGTATTTGTGACGTTTTATATGTCCAATTTAAATTGGAATTGGCCAAGACCAAATAAAACACGTCTGTATCGTTCAAATTCAAAAACCAAATTTGCCTTATTACCTTAGTTACTTCACATGAGTACACAGGTACTCAATAACGTAGTACACAAAACACAGATATACATATAAATACACGGTTTCATCACATTACACTGTGGTTTTTTAAACTCGGTAGTGTATTGTACTGAGGCAGTCCATTATTTATATTACTTACAAACTGTTTATGAAATAATGTTTTCATTGTAGGTGTATGCACAAACTGAGCGAATGGTAAATTATCCCGTGTAACGGCCCTGCCCAAGAGCCTACCCTGCAATATACAACACTGCATCAGGCCTGTTTCTCTGAGAGGTAGTTGTTTTTTTTTCATATTAAAATAAGTGAAGCGACAGTAAAGGACTAGTGAATGATCAGTAAATGACTAGTGAATAACACCTATGACCAATGTTATTACGTACAATATTTAATGTGAATAATAATAAAAAATAATAATAATGTAAATACACTATATATAAAATATTTTAATTTCAGGAAGATCCTGTACTGTATCGGCAACTCTAAGCAACACCTTCATTACCACAGAAAATGCACAGTGATACCAACAACTCGCACTGTCATAACCCGAGCATGGTACAGTGGCGAGATTGTGCACATAACGGAAACAGTGATATTGAAATCGACCAAACGACGAACCGTTCAACAGCAGGAGCAAAGTCGGCTCCATCCTCTTGAAGGTCTTTGGATTGCTGTGAAGTCCTACAAGAAGGAGGACCATTATGAATCACCGAATCAAAACCTGCAAAAGGACCAATACTATGCAAGTAAGATAAAGTATAATTTGTGCATTCTTGCAAATAATGTTTGATAAACGTGTTTGTTGAGCCCCAAGAACTAACACTCAGCAAATCACACCATGAGAATGCCCTAAATATCTGACCGGATGGACCTGATCTGAGTTTTGCATACTGTGTATTTCGACGCGCAGCTACCATGATGGTAATGTCAGGAAGAAAACACGCTTAAATGTAAGTAGTTTGTCGATAATGACTGAGTGATAAAAGGCTGAGATAGTTCAACACTGAAGATAAATCCCAAGAAACTACTGTTCTGTAGGGTAATGAACACTCCAACTCGAATGACCTGAGCAAATCCGATAACACATCACATACAGACACAGCCACAAGTGCTTTGAGAATAAACGTAAGAGCTGCATGTTATGTCATGATCGAATTCACTGTAACCCTTCTGAACTCAAAGGAGTGAAATATAGAAGTCTGCAGCTGCCAACGCCGTGGCTGACACAGGGTCTAAACATCTCTCAATGTACCAGGTTTCAAACAAACAGGCGCCAGTACAACAGATATACCTTGTTTGTAGACTCTTTGTTAACCATTTTCATTCTTTGGATCACCTTTTGGGAAAAGACCTTACTATTCATGAAGAAAAACTTCTGTATCAAAGACTTATATTAAACCACGGAGGGATGAAATGGCAATATTTTTTTTTTATTTGCTTATCACATTGATATAAATGTACAGAAGACACCACACAAAGAGCATAGTACAACTTATCCTCAAAATGACTTCACACGGCGGCATCCATTTCACTGGCCTTAGGTGCCTGTCAATGGACATTGTTCTACCACAGGGTTCAAAACGCTCACTGAACAAATTCTTTGAGGACAGAGTTACGATGTGACAGCATACACACATACACACACACTCACTCCTACACCTACACATACACAGTACCCACACACATACACACAATACACAATTTTTTGGTTGCTTGTAACAGGAGAACTGGAGTTTACTATTTCACGTTAATATTGACTTTTCATAAAGAAGGCTTTTTTCCACTATGGGATTATACGGTGACCATTTGCTTCGAAATGTTTGATGGGTTAAACGCTTTTTTTCGGTAAGCACACGTTGGTAAACTTTCCGAGCTACAACTGAAGGAACTACATTTTCTTTTCTGCCCCTACGGCAAATTATCTCAAATTTTACTACCAGAATGATAAGATTTAAAGCCAGATCTTCTTCCCCAAAAAGAAATTCTTTTATGGTACAGGTGTGCTGTAATTTGTCAGAAATATCCAAAATCAGAAATGTCTCCTCCACCCACTTTTGTGTATACCCACAATCAATTAGGGCGTGAACTAGCGTATCTTTCACACCAGTTTGACAGTATTCGCAGTCTGCGGAATTTTTTACTTTCCACCGGAAGAGATTTTCTCCACATCCAACAATGTTATGCACTAATTTAAACTGGAACGAAATTAGTTTAGTTTCTCTCGTACTTTTTTTTGCAAGTGGGATACTCCTGTAAAAAACGTCATTACTTATCTGGTGCGATGTATGCCACTTTAACATGGCTATTGCAGGGCTGCTCTTTATAAAGGTGAAAAGCATCGCAAATTGTTTGCCTTTCACCTTCGTAATATTTATAGTTTTACCGTCAATTGTTTTAAATAAGTCATTGACCGAAAAGTTTGGTTTTTCACCTGCTGTTTTCAGTGTAGTATCTTTTCTCATAGCACTCTTCGTGGCCTGCACTACGCCTTGAAAGATTACAAAATCTACCTTTATGGTATATTTGTCTACAAATTGTTGATAGGTGAGGAATTTTCCTTCCTTGTCACACAGGTCGTGAATGAGCACCACACCTTTATCGAACCATTCCTTGTAAAAAATGCTTTTGCCGTTAATCAGAATATTTTTGTTGTTCCAAATGACATATTCGGCGTTGTCTGCTTTTAGGATTTCTGTGGCGTGCAGTAACATTTTCTTATAAAATGTGGGCAGCCAACCCAGTTTGTCGATATCGTAGTTACACCTAAGCAAAAAAAGCAACCCACCCATAGAGTTGAAATATCTATTGACTATGTCATTCCAGCCCACCCCTTGAAGGATTCGTTTCAACCAGGTCAGTTTTAACGCTTTACTTTGTGATTCAACATCTATGGCATTTAGACCACTTTCCTCCGGACCGTTAATCAATACCAAGTGTTTTACTTTAGGGGGTTTATAGTTCCAGACAAATTTGTTTAATTCAGATTTGATTTTAGAAATTCTGTTCTCTTCGATATGTAGCATTGTCATATAATAAATTAGGTTGGAGATACCAAAGGTTTTTGCCACCAGTATTTTCCCGCACAAACTTAGGTCTCTTTGAGACCATTCGTGGAGGACATTAGTCATTTTTTTAATTTTTGAGTCAACATTCTTTTTTAGTTTTTCTTCATTATTCGTTCCCACATGTACACCTAGAAGTTCGAAGGTATCAGTCTCTACCTTCATACCCGCGATTGTAGTTCTTTTGTATCTCCACGGGCCTAACCAGTAAAGAACAGACTTATCAATATTTAGCTTCAGACCAGAAAAACCCGAGAACGCTCGTATAGTTTCTATTAGTTTTAAGACAGAACGCGTATTTCTAAGCGAGCATGTACAATCATCTGCAAATTGCTTTAGTTTATGTTTCCGGTTTCCTATCTCAAACCCATCTATGTCCTTATCCTGTCTCATCATACCACCCATAATTTCTATACTCAGGAGAAATAGAAAAGACGAGAGCGGACACCCTTGCCTCAGGCCTCTGCGTAATTCGAACCAATCTGTTGTAAAGCCACCGTTGCAAACACAACTGCAAATATTTTTATAGCAGCATTTGACCCAGGAAATAAAGTCTTTACCTAAATTGAACCTTTCTAGTACCGTGAATAGAAAAGGCCATTCAACCGAGTCAAAGGCCTTTTCGAAATCGAGCTGCAATAGTATGCCGGTTTTATTTTGCAGATCGCAGAGTTCAATTAGGTCTTCAATGAATCTGATGTTTTCCCCAATAAATCTACCCTTTATAAATCCTGCTTGATCACTATGAATAACGCTCGGAATATGTTTTTCAAGTCTCATCGCCAAACATTTAGTTAGAATTTTATAGTCGGTATTAAGCAAAGAAACAGGCCTCCAGTTCTTTAAGAAACTGGCAATGGCAATATTCCCAATGACGTTGTCTCAGACTACCATACTTAAATCTAATTGGGAGACTCCTGACGCACGTTAGTCGCATTAACAAAGGAAACCAAGACAGTTCTGATAGGTTAAGGGCCACAAGCAACACATGTTACGGTCTCTTCTGCCAGATCTTCATCAGAACCTTAGCATTATCGAAGACGATAGAAACTCGAATAACACCACTTAAGGCCACGGGCACACTAATGCATCTGTTGCCAACGCCGTTAAATCTCTACATTTAGAAATGTAGGCTGGAAAACGATGTTCGAGACGGTACGCAAAGATGTCTACCTCAGGACAACCCCAGGGGGATTGATGCGCAACACAACGATGGCTCAGTCTAGTCTAGTCTAGTGTAGATTTGATGAGATATGGAGTGTCGATTCGACTCCAGATATAAGAACAGACTGAGATATGATAAGTTTGTTCCTAGTCTTCACCTGCCCGAATCTTTCGTACAAGAAAGACGCGACTGCAAAATCCCTGGATGCCTAGAGACAGTTTTTCTTTGGCTTTTTGTCTAGTAGTTCTTGAATCATCGATTTAGCGCCAGTTGCTTGTCTGACTTATGTTCGTACGACGTGACAACAGAATGATTGGGAAGTTGGTCACAGGGCAAAGAAATTGTTGACTTGTGCGACCTCTCGCTAAATGTAATGAATATCTCCATCGCAACCAGCGGACTGCCTTTATGGCAGCCTGAGCGTTTGCAAGCTTGCCAATACTTCTTTTATCGTCCTCCTACGAACACCTCTAGATTTAATTTGCTCAACCGAGAAACCAGATCTACGCAAGAACTTCATTTGGATGAAATTGATGTTTACTTTGACTCGTTGCTGCCGTGGCTGAGAGGAAGCAGCCCTCTTTCTATAGTCTACTCACGGTTTATTTACCCGGGGAGTGGAGACCGTCGACGATTTGGGTCTTTTCTTGTCAACTAAAGTCCTCGGTGTACTCTGCTGGCGCTGACTAGGTCAGCTCTGCTGAGTTGTCAACACCTTTCTCCTTAGCACAAACGTCATTTGAATAACAGCATGACTTTGAGCAAGGTGGAAGCGTCCTACTTGGAGGGCGTCCAATTCCTAGGTAACGCGCATACAGCAAAGAGAGCCGTGGATGAAATAATAAAGTCTTTCGGTAGTCAAGTCGCTTAACAGCGCAAGGAAGATACCGGAGTAGAAGAATTCCACGTTTACGGAGTATTATTAGGAGGGGCTGGTAGACACCGAAACTACAGCTGGAGTAACCACCTTAACCTTACGTTTGCCTACGTAGACTTTGTTGATAAATCAGTGTGCGATTTATTAACTGTCACTGTGGGTTGTTGAGAAGTCGTGAACTTGTTGCTCTTTGTACGCCTGTTGCCCTTGGAGGGAACAAGAGCTGTTTCTCTTTGTTGTAACAAAAAAAAAGAACAGTATCTCATCATGCAGTATGTACTGGTCGTATCTATTGCCTAGTGTGCACGATTCTATACCCCTAAGATGCAGATACGCGGGACATCTCGTGTGACGGTAGTCAGCAGAAGAGTCCGGGATTGGCTATAGCAGAAAAACAGCATAAAGTATGTAATGACAGTAGGTTTTGTCACATAAACTCATTATTACATGTCAACATGCGATACAATCACTTAAGCAACAATGCATGATGCTAAAACATTAAAATTAGCAATAAAAAGTCAATGAACAGCAAGTGCATGTGTTTCAAAACTGCGTAATTGATCGTTACCTGCACGACCCTAATGTGTCGATATCGATGTGTTAGCGAGTGACACTTGATCGAGCCGCTGTATGCACGACAAGATGCATTGCCGACCTACGTGGTCCAACCGAGACAGTCACGACCCGTTGCATGCAGTAAACGAGCCAGGTACAATCATCACATGGTCGAACTGTCACAGTGACGAGCCATGACAATCACAGCCCATTGCATGATCGATAAGTGACAGGTACAACCCGTCAAATGGTCGAACAATGACACTCATGATCAGTCACATGGACGATCCGTGTCAGCTTCTAGTCGTAATAGTCGTAATTCGTAAAGTTTGGATCCGTAAGCCTCGACCAATGACCTGTTGCAGAATAGACTGGTGTCATTTACAGTCCGTGCTTGATATAAACGTTACACACACTACACGTGACACACACTACACATACACTGGGGAGCTGGACCCGACACATAGTCGATCCGAAACACAACCAAACTTATCTACACTACAGATCGTGATATGCATGAATCGACACAGTTACGACACGTCAACATAGAAGTTGCCATAATGACAATCACAGTTTGACGGTTCGCTGTTACAGCGACATCTTCAAGTGTTCGCTCACGTGATCGTGACTGCGATAAGAATGATCCAGTGTCGAGATGACGTATCCGATAGAGCTGCTCGCTGCTGTGGCAACTATGCGGAGATTCCGAGGGTCGCTCCAGAGGCGGTAACAAGTGGATCTACCACTCTATACTGTGTCAAGTCTCCAAAAGACAACAAAAGGTTACATGACTGACACAGCAATGAGGCAACAACCCGTCAAATGGTCGAACAATGACACTCATGATCAGTAACATGGACGATCCGTGTCAGCTTCTAGTCGTAATAGTCGTAATTCGTAAAGTTTGGATCCGTAAGCCTCGACCAATGACCTGTTGAAGAATAGACTGGTGTCATTTACAGTCCGTGCTTGATATAAACGTTACACACACTACACGTGACACACACTACACATACACTGGGGAGCTGGACCCGACACATAGTCGATCCGAAACACAACCAAACTTATCTACACTACAGATCGTGATATGCATGAATCGACACAGTTACGACACGTCAACATAGAAGTTGCCATAATGACAATCACAGTTTGACGGTTCGCTGTTACAGCGACATCTTCAAGTGTTCGCTCACGTGATCGTGACTGCGATAAGAATGATCCAGTGTCGAGATGACGTATCCGATAGAGCTGCTCGCTGCTGTGGCAACTATGCAGAGATTCCGAGGGTCGCTCCAGAGGCGGTAACAAGTGGATCTACCACTCTATACTGTGTCAAGTCTCCAAAAGACAACAAAAGGTTACATGACTGACACAGCAATGAGGCAACAACCCGTCAAATGGTCGAACAATGACACTCATGATCAGTAACATGGACGATCCGTGTCAGCTTCTAGTCGTAATAGTCGTAATTCGTAAAGTTTGGATCCGTAAGCCTCGACCAATGACCTGTTGCAGAATAGACTGGTGTCATTTACAGTCCGTGCTTGATATAAACGTTACACACACTACACGTGACACACACTACACATACACTGGGGAGCTGGACCCGACACATAGTCGATCCGAAACACAACCAAACTTATCTACACTACAGATCGTGATATGCATGAATCGACACAGTTACGACACGTCAACATAGAAGTTGCCATAATGACAATCACAGTTTGACGGTTCGCTGTTACAGCGACATCTTCAAGTGTTCGCTCACGTGATCGTGACTGCGATAAGAATGATCCAGTGTCGAGATGACGTATCCGATAGAGCTGCTCGCTGCTGTGGCAACTATGCAGAGATTCCGAGGGTCGCTCCAGAGGCGGTAACAAGTGGATCTACCACTCTATACTGTGTCAAGTCTCCAAAAGACAACAAAAGGTTACATGACTGACACAGCAATGAGGCAACAACCCGTCAAATGGTCGAACAATGACACTCATGATCAGTAACATGGACGATCCGTGTCAGCTTCTAGTCGTAATAGTCGTAATTCGTAAAGTTTGGATCCGTAAGCCTCGACCAATGACCTGTTGAAGAATAGACTGGTGTCATTTACAGTCCGTGCTTGATATAAACGTTACACACACTACACGTGACACACACTACACATACACTGGGGAGCTGGACCCGACACATAGTCGATCCGAAACACAACCAAACTTATCTACACTACAGATCGTGATATGCATGAATCGACACAGTTACGACACGTCAACATAGAAGTTGCCATAATGACAATCACAGTTTGACGGTTCGCTGTTACAGCGACATCTTCAAGTGTTCGCTCACGTGATCGTGACTGCGATAAGAATGATCCAGTGTCGAGATGACGTATCCGATAGAGCTGCTCGCTGCTGTGGCAACTATGCAGAGATTCCGAGGGTCGCTCCAGAGGCGGTAACAAGTGGATCTACCACTCTATACTGTGTCAAGTCTCCAAAAGACAACAAAAGGTTACATGACTGACACAGCAATGAGGCAACAACCCGTCAAATGGTCGAACAATGACACTCATGATCAGTAACATGGACGATCCGTGTCAGCTTCTAGTCGTAATAGTCGTAATTCGTAAAGTTTGGATCCGTAAGCCTCGACCAATGACCTGTTGCAGAATAGACTGGTGTCATTTACAGTCCGTGCTTGATATAAACGTTACACACACTACACGTGACACACACTACACATACACTGGGGAGCTGGACCCGACACATAGTCGATCCGAAACACAACCAAACTTATCTACACTACAGATCGTGATATGCATGAATCGACACAGTTACGACACGTCAACATAGAAGTTGCCATAATGACAATCACAGTTTGACGGTTCGCTGTTACAGCGACATCTTCAAGTGTTCGCTCACGTGATCGTGACTGCGATAAGAATGATCCAGTGTCGAGATGACGTATCCGATAGAGCTGCTCGCTGCTGTGGCAACTATGCGGAGATTCCGAGGGTCGCTCCAGAGGCGGTAACAAGTGGATCTACCACTCTATACTGTGTCAAGTCTCCAAAAGACAACAAAAGGTTACATGACTGACACAGCAATGAGGCAACAAATGGATCTATTCCACAAGAAAAATGCCGCTGCAGTGTAAGGCACACGCTCATCTGTTGGCAGAAGGGAAGGAGAATTGAAACTCTTCTTTTTGCAGAGCCGTTGCTTGCTCGATAAGGAAAGGCTTCGTGACAAAGGTCTAAGCAAAGCGCCTAGAAACCACTTCGCCGTTCATTATCTGTAAACTGCACTAAGTTCTTGATGTCTGAGAAGCATTTACCGAACAAAAGCCGGTTTGACAAAACCTTGAATAATAAAACTAGTAATCGAAACAAGATGACATTAAAGTATATGTGAACATACTGCTAAGATCAATAATATCAAAAAATATGCAATTTACCTAGATGATCAAAATGATCTTTGTCGGAACGCAGTAAGTTCGGTCGCTCAGATGACTGAGTTCGGTCGGTCAGGCCATTCGGTCAGATGACTGACGATGCACCTACACTGAATACAGTACATTGTGGTTGACAATGTACTGTAAACACGACAACTGCTGAAACCCGTTCAACGTTTACATTTGCGGTATCATCTCTCAAAATATTTATTATGGATCACGATAACCAATGTCAAAACATTGAAAAACCCCATAGTGATAACTTCATAGTCTACAATCCATCATTTTCGAAATTAAAATTGTATTTAATTTAATTAATTAAAATGGTCTGGTTATACTTAACAAATAGTGATTTTGAATTGTTGGTCAGAGTGAGTGATAAGTCTTGCCTCAATTAGCCGGGCACGTTTGGGGCTTCCAGTGTTGCTTAAAGTAAGGCAGAGCTGAGTCAGAACTGGTAAACAACCTCACACTTTCGGATGCGCATGAGTTGGTTTTGTATCCTGTACCAACGTTTGAAGCAAAGCAAACCTAAAAACCCCAAATGTGCAAACTCCCTCAAATGCAGTCTCTATTGTGAATGGCAAGTAAAACCATTTATAGGTCAGGCAGTTAAACTCACTAAATTATAGATTTTCAAGTAAAAATAAACGAATACTCTATTATCGCTCATGATGCTCTAGAAAAGTAATTACCTTTAAATTGCATGAAGAATGGAATTTGATTTGAAAGCTTCATGAAAAGACATAAAAAGCATTTTTTAATATTTCAGTGTGGAACGAGTTCTACAAAAGGGTAGTCAAAAATGCCGATGGCTATGAAGACGAACACTTACTTCCAAAGAACACAGCTTTCATGTGGACAACAGTTTAACGAACGGTATTATAGAAATGTGTGTGTGCTTTAGAATCATTTCGATAAAACAAACGAAAAAGGTTTACCAATTTCTTAGTGTGTTATAGTTTAGATTTGGGTAGTTATTTACAGCGAATGATATATCATTGTTGTGTAGCTGGGTGCATCAGCAGCCTGTATCATATTGAAAAATGGAAGGCTGCTCGAAGTATGGGCCCTCAACCATTTATTTTGTATTCTTTTCCCACTTAAAAATGATACCAATGTTCGAGAAATCGGATCAAGCTACCGGGAGTTTCCGAAAAAAGCTCCCCCATTTAAAAGTCCCGGGGCTCTTATTAGGAAACTGTTTCCCAGTAGTAGCGCCGGGTCGGTGGGCTTAATCCTTTGATGTGAGGCAAACCTGCGTCGTTGCTTAATCCTGTGCTTCGTGTTTTACGCAGAACACTTTATCAGATTTTTTAGTTAGTGTTGTTTTTTGTGTGTTTTGTTATTTTTGTGCGGATATCCGCAGCATGTAGAGCTATAATAAAAGACGGATGGCAAATTTTTTTCCAATAAAAACTTATAAACCCCCCCCCCCCCATTCTAAAAGTAGAAGCCCCGGGGTTCTAATTAGGAAACTGTTTCCAAATAGAAGCCCTGGGCTTTTTTCGGAAACCCCCGGTAATAAGTCGGAAATGTGCCCAGACTAGAAAAAGTCACTCTATGGCTAGCTCCTTTTACTTCACAAATGATAACTAAACAGAAGTAAATAACTGTCCAACTTTAAACTTATACTATGCCCAAAGCAAAAAAGACCTCCTTCAAAAGACAGAAATAATGTACAAAGAGTTATAAAGGGACAAAAATTGATTTTAACAAAACGAAAGTGAAACAAGTTTATTTTTTACTGAAGGTATGTGTAGTAATCACTCGGGATACTGTTCGTGGTCTAAAAGTCTGAAAATAGTTGTAGTGCTGCCTGCGTGAAAAATCAAAGTGATTTCCAGAACTTAGTGGAGCAAAATGTTTTGCCTTAAAATGTTCCATTTAGTGTTAACAAATTATTTAACAGTGATGCTAAAATTCGAAAATATACAGATTTGGATGTATTGGTCGCTCATTTGAATAAAAATGCTTTTAGGCTAAAATATTGGAGGGGAGCGAAAAGTGCGAGTCTGCAGGAAAATCAAAACAAATGCGAAAAAATTTGGGTGAAAAATAAACTATTACTGGTTTTGGTTTTGAAACTGAGACAAGTTGGGAACAATAATCTTCTGGGGGAACTTGGATACCAATACCTGGATAAAATTTTTAGCTTTGGAACTAAAACTACTCATTTATTCACCTGGCAAAGAAAGTATTAAAAAGTATCAAAAAATGCATATGCCGAAGTCTTTGCTTCATTATAAAAATCTTCACAATAGAATATACAATAGATTGCATCGAGATCTTTGTTGAGCATTCAAATTACAGTCATTGACTTGGTCTGATTATAATTAATATAACACAGTCAAATTTCTTGTATGCATTTCTCCAATCGGTACAATCCGTTTTTTGTCAAGTGTGTGGGGTAGAAAATCTTCCGATCTTAAAATATCTCATGCGTTTTTAGACAAAATTGAAATAGAGGGCTTCATTTTAGCTGACAGGGGTTTCATGATGAAAGACGCAGTTATTCAAACGTTATACAAAGTCAAGCTTTGCTTGAAATTTCTCCGCCAAGTTCTGGAGTTGAGCAGATGTCAAAGGCAGATTTAGTGAAAAAGAAACGAGTAGCCATTGCTCGAATACATGTTGAGCGACATAGGCAGAATGAAATATTTCTTAATATTGAAAAATGTACTGCCCATTAACCTGCTTCCTCTGATAAATGATATTGCAACTGTTTGTGGTTGTCGTGGTAACCTACTGCCATCCCTTGTGTAGCGTTCAGGATACCCCATTTTTGCAATATTCATAAGAAAGAAAATAATTTGGGTACTTGATTCCACAAATCATTTCTTTCACAGACCCAGCTTTTTTCGTCTTCATAGTTAACACACATCATACGATGCCACTTTTTTACAAGATTCACAGTGGACTGACTCGTCTTGGTGAATTTCAATTTTCTCTGTTTCTACGCGTTCTTTCAGACAAACGTCATACATGTACAGCGGTATACCATCAATAATTTTCCTCCCTTTTCTAACACTTCTCTAGCAGTTAACCAGGGGTGCTTTAAGTTTTTCTGATGAAAGGTAGTATTTGCTCAACAAATCTTTATCAAAAGGGATTCTTTGAGGAAAAATATATTTCATGAATAGATAACGAGATCTCCATAACCTAGGTTGGTTGCAGACATTTGGGTCTGGATTTGGCTGTAGTATTGGTGGGTGTGCTTCATGTAACGGTATTTTCGACAGTATGCATGTAGTATGCATTCAATATTAAAAAATGTGAGGACGCGGTTACCACTGAATCAAACACCCGATCAAACATGCGTTGATGCCAGGGTTGACGAACTTTCTGAGCGCTTGAAATGCCGAAGCTTGAAAGCAAAGAGTTTGCATGCTCTTCCTGGTTACCTCCTCCAAAAAACGACAGTCACGCTCCGTTAATGGTTCACTGGAATCAGGATTGACCTTCGGAAGCCAGGGAGCCATGTCCTTGAGTTACGTAAGTGGTTAAATGGGTAAAACCACGTCATTCGACTGATAAGACGCCGTTCTCACGTGCAAAACCTTTGAAGGCAGTGTCGTTGCAAACACGACCCGAGAAAACAGCGAGTCGTCACAAATACGACTCATGATCACAGCGAGTCGCTGCAAACACTGCCCGTGAGCACGGCAGACACGACTGGTGAACAGAGCAAGTCGCTGTAAACACGATCCTTGAGCACAGCGAGACGCTGAAAACACGACCCGTGAACACAGCGAGTCGTGATAAACACGACCGGCGCTCACAGCGAATCGCTGCAAACACAACTGGCAAACAAATTACAAGTCGATACAAACACCGCCCTGTGTTGTACACGTCACTGCCACGGTTCATAACCAACACGACGTAATAAAACGCAAAGGGAAAACAGCCCCATGCTGACCTCGTATCACATGTGATCGATGCTATCACCATGTAGGTGTTGCGACGAGCCGACTTGTCGTACCCGCTACAGGTACTACGCCGCTGTGCCGACCACACGAGTCATGTGTAAACGTGAAAAACGTCACAACAATAATGTTGGCGTGTTTAACAACAGAAAGAGGTAGTGTATGCAACTCCCCAAAGAAAGTTTCCGAAGTATCGACTATGGAAGGCGAAACCTCCTGAATCCGTGATATTTGCATGTCCGACCACCCTACAATGCCCTATTGCTGGCAGAAGGGAGGAAGGACGGCAGTAAGTTGAAACTTTTTTTGCAGAGCCAACTCGATGCATACTGTTTGCTGACAATGAAAGAAACCCTCGAAATGGCAACTGAGAAAGTCTCCCAGGAGCCATCTCACATTCTATTACACATAACTTACACAACGTTCTGATGGCAGGGTAGCATTTGCCAAAGGAAAGCCGGTCTAACAAAACCCAGAACTATCAGGGTAGGAATCAGCAAAGTAAGCAAACCATTCAAAACGTACACAAGGCAAGAAAAACTTACAATATACGCACAGCATTATATCCAAGATGAGCAATATCTAAAAAGCTTGCATTTACCTTGATTTTGATCCTTCATTTTAATAAAAATATCACCGGAGAAAAATCTCCTGTTATTGGGATTGCGATAAGTTGGGAATGGTTCGATCACATGGCAGGAACTGCACCAATACTTATTGGTCGGTTGGTTGACAGACATGATAAACATAGCAACAGGGCACCTGGTTAGGGTACCCATGTGGTGATATGTGTTCCACAGAATTTTTCATGGGTCGTAATAACCAATGTTTAACACATTGAAGAACTCATAGTGATGGCTTCGTAGTCTACAATCCGATATTTTTGAAATTAAAGCGTCTGTTTTGCAGTTCAAGTTCTCTTAAAATGAACTTATAATTGTGCCATATTTGCACTGACCTTTTTGTTGCAATGTGGCTTCTTCAGAGTCACTTCATTCACCCATTTTGGGCTCTACACCTTTCTCTGTTTGTCTTTAGGCTCAAGCGAATGACATGTGTTAGAAGTATACGCAGATGTTCCTGTAACTGTTGCGTGCTCAAGTTTGAAAAGCAATGCCGCAACATGGTTGCAGGTAGATCTGATTGTAAAATTAAATAAGAATGTATTAATTTCTACGACTGACTGAAGGGCGGACAGACCAAAAAAGGTATTTATTTCAAATATAAATATTAAAAAAACACACCCAGTAAAGCAGGTGCAGTATGCACTTGAAATCTTCTTGATCTTGACTTTTTATTTATCAAAATCGACAGTTTATATTGTTCGTTAGAAAAACGTTGTGAAGTTGAGGATAATATATGGTAAAATATCGGTCCCTTGCACTCTCTCTTCCACTTTTCACAAAGTAGTCAGGCCGGTTGTCCAAGCAGAGTGTCAATCTAGGACCACATGCAGAATGTCTCAGTATTTATAAGTAATAAGCTTTATAATGTAGATAAGTGTACAGTATGTTGATTGATTTTCATTTATCTACACAATATACATACATATTCAAGGCGGTATAATTCAGAGCTATATGTACAACAAATTTACAACATTTTATCCAGATATAAGTCCACAATCTACTGACGCTATATCTGCAGTTTTTATTTAAGTCTATTCAACATGCATGTATTTATCATAATGTTCTGAAACTAAAAACATGCTTTCAGCATAGCACTTTTTACACTGTTTTTACTATTTTTCTATGGCCGAAAAAAGTGGTTAATTGTTTTTCAGACTGTTTAAAACTTGAATTTTACCTCGACTGATTTACAAATACTTTTGTTGTCACTGGCTTGAATTATTTTTACCTTCTCATTAACGAGAGTTCGTTTCGTTTTCTTTTAACATTCAACCATATTTTAAATTTTTAATTAAATTTTAATTGCTAAGTTCTGATTTAATTTAATAATCATTTAACGTAGTGTAAACAAAAAATCCATACTTATATAGACAATAACAGCCACACGTCTCCGGATGTTGTAAGACAAAGGGTCCTAAGGGATATTGTTTTGACGCAATGTACTCCGAAGACAAGGTGCACAAGGGTTAAAGAAGCATGCTTTATGTTTCAAACAGATTAGTGTTGTTTGCAGTATCCGCGAAGTTGGACCTGTTTTTTGCTGTCAGTAGTAGGGAAATGGTGGTTCGAAAACAAGAAGTGAGTTATCAGACCCCCCCTACCACCCCCCTACCCTTACCCCCCCCCCACCCCTACCCCCCTAGGGGTAAGAAAATTTTGTGATTTCAGCATAGTTATCCGTTTCAGACGATTCCTAGCAACTTTGGTTTTTATGACCCCCCTCCCCCCCATCATGTAACACTGTGTAGTTGAACAGCCACAGACATCATTCAAAGACGAGAGCAGACCTTTTTGTTCTCCTTGGAAAAACTTGGGCAAACTTTTGGTTTTTGGTTTTTTTGTGACATTATGTGACAACATGCGACTGTGACATTATGTGACTTTATTTGATCTGTGACATTATGTGACTTTTTTAACATAATAGCCATATTACTATGTCTATTTTCACTATTATTATTATGATAATATTTAATAAGTCATATTTCAATGGTTCTATTACAATAACCACACAGCATAGGAATAAGTACATGAAAGGTCTCAGAGTGTGGGGAAACCAATCAATAAATTTCAGAGTGCACTCGTTCAGAGCGTGGGAACGATCAATAATTTGAGAAGGAATGGAATTTTCCCTACGTTAAGTCCAATGTTATGTTTTATGTTATAGTGGTTGGAAAATGATGCTTCAAGACCAACTTTAGTAAATGTAGTTTTTGACAACATATGATATATAAAATAAGTTTTAGCATTTTACCATGCTACTTATTCAAATGTTCTAAAGTTATAGTGGTGCAGAAATGGTGGTTCTAGACCAACTTTAACAAATTTTGTTTTCTGACAACATATGATGTATAAAATAAGTTTGAACATTTTACCATGTTGAAGTAGGGAAAAATCAGGGTTCTAAACCAACTTTAACAAATTTCGTTTTTCACGTTTCAAACGATTCTACCACTTGGTTGATTGTTGGAAAATGGGAAGTGAAATTGTGGATAGTTATGTAGGAAAACTGCGCCCATTCAAACATGCAGTCGAATGGCAAGCCCATTTAAAAGACGTGTTCGAATGGCAAGCCCATTCAAAACACGTGTTCGAATAATTTTTGGAAGATATTACGTCGTGGTATTGTTCAACAAATTGGTCAACATGTTCAACATGTTCAACAAGTTGTTCAACATGTTCAACATGCTCAACATGTTCAACATGTTCAACATGTGCAACATTTTCAACATGTTCAACAAGTTCAACATGTTCAACATGTTCAACATGTTGTTGTTCAACAAGTTGTTGTATAAAAAGCTATGTTTAAAGACTTTCTCATCATTTGAATAGTGTAGGTTGAACCGAAAGGATGTATAAATGCAACATTTGTTCAAAATCTTACAATTGGCCACAAAAGTAAACGTGGTAAAGTTATTTTTAATCATATTAAGTCAACTCACTATAAAGTATAAAAGGCAGCCGCCCTCAGACCTAACACACATTCTGTATCAAGATACTGAAGATTGAACATGTCTGCAGTGAGCGAGCAACAACTACCATCTATGACAATGCCTGTAGAAAAGTCTGAGACAATGCCTGCAGAAAATTTTATAGTAAAGCCTGAGACAAGACCTACAGCAAAGTCTAAGGCAATGCCCATGGTAAAGTCTAAGGCAAAGTCATGTCAGCAGCGTCAAAAGCGACCACATCTTAGAAAGATAAAAAGAGATGAATTACCAGCTATGACGCCGCCGTGTAAAAAGCGAAAAATTAAGACAGAGCCTAAAATGAAGCGAGAACCAGAGTGTAAAGCTGCTACCATCATGAAGAAGATGAGTGTAGACGATTTACCGGCTATGATACCTATTAATGGAGAAATATATATTAAATTGGCGAAATATCAACAGAAAGTGATGGTTAACATTCGTGAATATATTACGGATCATACATCTGGGCGGTTACATCCTACCAAGAAGGGAATTTTGTTGTCATTGAACGATTGGCACATGCTGAAGAAGCAAATGACGTCAGTGGATCTCATGCTTCAGAAAATGGATTTGTATAAATGCAGTGACTGTCAGAAGATGGTTGATTAGACAGCGAGATGACTGTATACAGTTTTAACTGCATGACGAGCTTAGTGGATGCTATGATTTCATCACCCTCAGTGCAGAAGATTGGAGCGAAGGTTTTGAAGCTTGACAAGAACTTGAAACTTAGCTTTGACTCATATGGGCATGTACATTTGATATGTAGTTCAAATAAAATTGTCTTCATATGTAGACTATGAAATTAACATGATTTATGTTCATGTGAAGTTAGTTGTTACAAAATTTTAAGTTAAGTTCTTGTGAATATGCACATGTATTAACATAATATGTATTTGAAATAGTTTTGTTTGTATCATAATTGTATATATTTGTAATATTCAATAAAAACACATATGATGCTTTTCAATTTTTTATTTTTCTCATACAATACTTGAATATAATACATAATAATACAATTCTTGAATATAATACATAATAATACAAAATTAACTATAATACTTAATATACGATATATGATATATGGTTTACGGGTCAATTAAAACCGCGTCAGGAACCTTGCGACTTTATATGTTGCAAAGTAAGACATATATTAATACACAACGCTTAAGCGAATAAAATATTACAACATTTATAAAGTCTTTATCATAAATTTTAGTCAAATAAGTCTATTTTTCTTCATCTGTTTCACTCTGTTCACTCTCCATACCACTTTCTTCATCACTGCTGTCATACTCCTTTTCCTTATCTAGTAGCTCTTCAAAGAATGCATTGTTTTTCCTTATAGCCGCCTTTAGTGCCTTTGAATACTTGTAATGTTTATGATCCACAAAGTAATTAAAGTCCTTTAAAATCTGTTAAAAATGTTGGCTTTGTTCTAGACGCTGGGTATATTTGAATAGTCTCATAAACAGTTGTTTTAGTCCATGTTTATAAATGGGTCGAAGGTCATAACTTGCTATTTCACGCGCATCTTCAAGTCCTTGTTCTTTATATTCTGAAATCTTTTCTTAAAATTTGTCCTCATAGTCATCGTAGACTTCTTGAACCATATCATACCAAACAGAGTCTATTTCTGACTCACTTTCATAGTCTGTTTCTGACTCACTTTCAGAGTCTGTTTCTGACTCACTTTCAGAACTCCTGTCATCAGCATTCTCACCACACTGCTCCATATGTTTGAGCAAAGCTTCTTCGCTGTTGTATAATGCACCACATTCTGTACAAGCATGTGCATTCTTTTCAGCCATGTCAACGCTTTCACTGTCCATAGAAGACTCATCGAAAATTTCCGTGAAAGGTAGTTTTACAGGGTTTTCCATATCCGATTCTTCATCCACTTCTGACGTGCGAGAAACCTTTAAGTGTCTTTTAAGACTTTGTGGCCAATTGTAAGATTTTGAACAAATGTTGCATTTATACATCCTTTCGGTTCAACCTACACTATTCAAATGATGAGAAAGTCTTTAAACATAGCTTTTTATACAACAACTTGTTGAACAACAACATGTTGAACATGTTGAACTTGTTGAACATGTTGAACATGTTGAACATGTTGAACAACTTGTTGAACATGTTGAACATGTTGAACAATTTGTTGAACAATACCACGACGTAATATCTTCCAAAAATTATTCGAACACGTGTTTTGAATGGGCTTGCCATTCGAACACGTCTTTTAAATGGGCTTGCCATTCGACTGCATGTTTGAATGAGCGCAGTTTTCCTACATAACTATCCACAATTTCACTTCCCATTTTCCAACAATCAACCAAGTGGTAGAATCGTTTGAAACGTGAAAAACGAAATTTGTTAAAGTTGGTTTAGAACCCTGATTTTTCCCTACTTCAACATGGTAAAATGTTCAAACTTATTTTATACATCATATGTTGTCAGAAAACAATCTTTGTTAAAGTTGGTCTAGAACCACCATTTCTGCACCACTATAACTTTAGAACATTTGAATAAGTAGCATGGTAAAATGCTAAAACTTATTTTATATATCATATGTTGTCAAAAACTACATTTACTAAAGTTGGTCTAGAATCATCATTTTCCAACCACTATAACATAAAACATAACATTGGACTTAACGTAGGGAAAATCCCATTCCTTCTCAAATTATTGATCGTTCCCACGCTCTGAACGAGTGCACTCTGAAATTTATCGATTGCTTTCCCCACACTCTGAGACCTTTCATGTACTTATTCCTATGCTGTGTGGTTATTGTAATAGAACCATTGAAATATGACTTATTAAATATTATCATAATAATAATAGTGAAAATAGACATAGTAATATGGCTATTATGTTAAAAAAGTCACATAATGTCACAGATCACATAAAGTCACATAATGTCACAGTCGCATGTTGTCACATAATGTCACAAAAAAAACCAAAAACCAAAAGTTTGCCCAAGTTTTTCCAAGGAGAACAAAAAGGTCTGCTCTCGTCTTTGAATGATGTCTGTGGCTGTTCAACTACACAGTGTTACATGATGGGGGGGGGGGGGGGGGGGTCATAAAAACCAAAGTTGCTAGGAATCGTCTGAAACGGATAACTATGCTGAAATCACAAAATTTTCTTACCCACTAGGGGGGGGGGTAGGGGTGGGGGGGTAGGGGTAGGGGGGTGGTAGGGGGGTCTGATGACGTCACTTCTTGTTTTCGAACCACCATTTCCCTACTACTGCTGTCCTTAATAGAGGGGTTTTTCTCAATGCATTCTGTACTTTACGGGCTTGAAAAAGAATCCTTAATTCTCAATTACGGAGTGTCCTCAATAGAGGGGTTCAGAAGATACAGCAGTCTATGAGATTTTAAAACAGACTGACAACAAGTGTCCTTATTTGCGGGATGTCCTTATCCGGGGTATAATTACTGTAAGCAGTGTCTGGTTCGTATCGCGGTTGTCCGCTGGAGTTTAATGAGATGCTCATGTGCAAATTCTTGTACATAAGTGGGGGGGGGGGTGAAATGGGTTAACAACATTTTAAAATCGAAATGCAGTCTAAGTTTATCAGAGACGAGAAAAATTTCATAATAAATCAGCAATAGGAGAACAAGTAAGGATTTTCATTTTTTTAGTTCGGTTGTGTGTTCTTCATTTTGTGTTATTAACGTCTGGTAAAAATAAAATTCATATGACATTCCGCACGGACTTATATGAATAGTAATATACGTAGGAAACAGGGAAAAAAAGTTTAAGATCTAGCCTAATAATACACCTTCGATTTTTTGAAAACAGTGTTAATGTGAAAAATGTACACGGCCAAACCACAAAGCAGACGTAACCCGTTTGTAATAAAATGAAAATAACAGTACATAAATAGTAGTAAAATATGGGTTTAATTGTTTGATTTAGGTAAAAATTTACAAATAGTTATGTTTAAAATCTATTAATTTTTAAAGAATTTGATAAAAACTACAAATAGTTTCAGCATCTGGAGAAATATTTGAATAAATATTCTATTTTCGCCCACTCCCTTTTTTGTCTAGTGTCAAGGTTGGGCGGTTGCCATGTTATTTTTGAGCGGAATTAGAGTAATTTCGCAACTATCGGCATCCCTTTCTCTATCCTTGAAATAATCTCAGTTCAACATTAATCATTTAAATTGTACTTTCAGGATAGTTTGCGATAAAATTAAATTTGAAAATCTAGATTTTTTCTGCGTGTGTTACTCTGCATAGTAAAGCTGCCGTTCAAACATTTATTCTATGGTTATAAAACCACATGATATAGCGAAAAGTTTGATATGGGGCAGTTTTGTCGACTGAATGTTTTTTGTTTGCCCGAGTTCTGGAACATGTTTAGTAAAAATATCCGAAATGTATGGCCAATTTTTAGCCGAACCAACTTTCGTTGGTCGGCTATGCCGATCAGATATCGACTGTGCGTCGTCCGTTATGCGCATGCGTTAACAATTTGGCAAAAATGTCCCTAATCCACCCAGTTTTAATTTTTAAAGTGATTTAGTTAAAATGGTAAAATTTCAGAAAACAAAAAATATTGCTTTGAAATTCGACATTAATGCCCAGAGGTTTCTCCACCAGGCTTTTGTTTTGTTTGGCGAATTGACCAATCGGAAATTGTGGAAATCGGTTTGCCTAGGGCTAACCGTTCTGGCTTGCGAAGCAAGAGATCATAAGTTCAAGCCCAACTCAGGACCCAATTTATTTACGGAGATGTTTTAAGAAACCGACCTGAGACACATAACGACCTGAGGCATATACCGTAATGTATCAAAATACACCTACGAGGTTAAAACTGCCTAAGAAACCATCATCTGTTCCCCAGGTCGTTTGCACAGTAACTCATAGATATTACGCCCAACTTTAATTTTCGCAGTGCCTCAGGTCGTTTGCAAAAACATACATGCATTCTTTTCAAGGTCTGCCTTCCAAGGTTTTCCATGTTATATTCATAATTCTGTCTGCAACAGAAGCAATCGATATGTATACAATCCTATACTATATTAATTCACTGTGGTTGGTTAAGCATTTTAAGGTCTATGCGGTATATTGTAAGGTCTATACGGTATATTATAATAATCCTGAGTTGAAATATATGGCCAATTATTGACCCAGCCGACTTTTGTCGGTGGGCTATTTCCATCAAGTGCTGGCTATCCGTTTGGTGTGTGTGTGTATGAACAGTTTTTCAAAATGCTGCCCCTAAATATCTGGCTCAATTGTTTTGAAATTTGGCTTGAATGTTCCCATCAGTGGTCCTCTACCCAAAACGGCCCAATTTAAGAAAACAGGAAAATACTGCTCTTCATACAAATCCGATCTGGCTGCTTTGATATCTGACATGAACCATCCCCAGAAGGTTCTCCACGGCGCTTTTGTTTTGTTTAGCGAGATGGGCAGAAAATTAAAAAATGCAACTACTAGAAACTCTTTCAGCAAGAGTACCTATATTGTGTGAGGAATTCGGTGGAGGGGCAGGGCGCTCGCCTAGGAAGCAGCAGATCCTAGTTCAGGCCCCACCCGGGACCCATTTATAGTTTTGCCTACTCTCCCGAAACCTTCGATGGGCATGTATAATTCTGTACTAAAGTAATTAGTCTGTGAGTGTTTTAGAATTGCAAGGGTTATAAGCAAAACTCTAATAATTCTGAGTTAAAAATAATTGATAATTTCGATACATATGTGCAAAATGTAAACCGTGCTGAGCGGAATTGTTGGTAAAATGTCGGGATATAGAAATTACTGTTGTTATTATTATCAGCCCAGCCGACTTTCGTGGGCTATTCCCAGCAATGTGGGTTGTCCGTTGTGTGTGTGTGTAAAAAATGTTTCAACATGCTGCTTTTCTCACTTCCCTGGTTCGATTGTTTTGAAATTTGGCAGGAATGTTCCCTGAATAATCCTCCACAAGGCCTGTATTTTGTTCAGTGACTTGGAGAAAACTGGCCAAAAAAAAGTCAAATTCCACAAAATAAATGTTACCTGTCCTTCAAATTTGGTTCAATCGCTTTGAAATTTGAGAGAAATAATATCCACGAGACTGGTATTTTATTTTGAGGCTTGTCCAAAAAAGGCCCAAATTTAAGAAATCCAATCTTAAGTTGTGGATTTGGTCTGGGGGTGGCGTTCTCGCTTGAGAATCAAGAGGTCATATGTTGAAACCCCACTCAGGTACCCAGGTTTAGGTGTTGTCATTGTGTCTTGCAGTGCCTCCATCCGCCCACCGCCGGCCTTTACTCCCAGCCTGATAATCCGTTTCCTTCGATATTTGGTATATAGATGACCTGTAAAAGTAGGTAGGTGCACATTAATTTTATTTTGACCATGACCCAATTTTTTAAGATCACAGTGGCCACCATCGTGGATTTTCAATTCCGGTTGAGGGCTATGGTTTCTAAGGTGGCTTGTTAATATTATTAATATTACTTTTACTATTATTAGCGGGGGACTAATAAAATGCTTGTTGTCCGTCTGTCTGTCCGTCCGTCTGTCCCCCACCAGTGCTCCCACTTTTGTACGCGCGATTGCTCACTCCCATTTCACCGCAGGCTTTTGATTTTTTATGAGAAGTAACAACATGTGTTGGAATTGTGCGACCTGGGGTTATTCTTGAATTTGAACAAAATTGACGAAATGTGAAAATTTCAAACTTGACCAAATTTTTTGTTTGTTGGGCCACGATGCCCTCACTTTTGTACGCCCGATTTCTCCGTCACCTTTAACCGCAGGCTTTTGAATTTTTTGTGGGAAGTAAAACATATGTTGCAGTGGTGCGACCTGGGGCTATTTTTGAATTTGACCAAAAATTTGACGAAACTGAAGCTTCAAACTTGACCAAATTTTTTGTTTGGGGGGGGGGGGGGGTATTGTGGGGGCACTTTTGTACGCGCAATTTCTCAGTTATTCTGCACGGCAGCCTTTTGAGTTTTTATGGCGCGAAGGAATATATATTGCGAATGTGCGGTGTGGGATTGTTTTTGGATTTGACCAAAAATTGACGAAACTATTAAAATTCCAACATGACCAAAATTTTTGTTTGTTGGGGCACGATGCTTGTCGTGATGTGATCCAGCCGTACTAAAAAATCCGTTGTAATGCTCCCCATTCAGATATCTTTCGGTGGGGAACTATGAGCAGTTTCACTGATATACTTGTTATAAGTGTTATCTTTATGTTCTTTTAAGGACTTGCGTAAATATTGCCAAAATATTGGCTAAAGACATAAATTTCAGAAAAAAAACACGAAAAATGCTGCGCTTCATACACAAACCTGACTCAGTTGCTTTAAAATGCCACAGTGTATAGCAGAGGCCCCACCACCCCGATCATCGGCCAAAAAGCGGTCAGAGTCATAAAAACACAAATTACCACTGGTGTAATTTGTATTGATTGTTTTAATTCTTTTCAGATCGATGGCGGGATATGGTAGATTGGAACTAGGGGCAGTTGTTGCTTTAGATCACAACTACGCCCAGATATGCCCCATTCGAGTAATGAAGGTGCAGAAAGACCCTCACGCTAACCTGTTAGCCGCCATCACTTCACAGCCAAAAAAAGTGAAAAATAAAAGCTTCATAAGCAACATATTAACTGAGCAGGGTGAAACATTGGAGGAGGACGATTTAGTGGAGTACTACACGCAGTGGTGCGACAAGGCCTTTAGTAGCGACGGTTTTGATAAGGTAAAGTTCCCACACGAAGCTGACAGTACGAGGTCCAGGGCTAGCACTAGTTTCTCGTTCGAGTACGACTCGTTTGAGTCAAACCATGGCGACAGTGGCAATAGTTATAGATCTGGATCGGTTCCACCCGCAGAGAGCATGAACAATTTAAATTTGCTCGCAAATTGTGGGCTAGAACATCCTTCCAAAGAGATCTCGAGTACGAATGAAAGCAACCCAAGCGCGTCACCCCATTCCAGTAAAGATTCGGGTGAATTCGAAGACGCAAAAGTCGAGAATGATTATCAAGTATTGGCAGCAGCTAACGCATTATTACAGCTCTCTGGGAATGAGAATAAAACTGAAAACCACAACGGTATTCCTGATAGCCGAAAAAGAATGTATTCTAATGGTGATCAGCAAGTGAAGGAAGAGCACTGGCCGCTGGATCACCAGTATGGATATAACCACACGTCGATGTACGATCAGCCAGGAACATCAGCATTCTATCCATTCAAGAGCTTTAGGGTAAAACCTTTCCTTAATGATGATTTTATATGTTTTTCGAGAAAAAAAAAGATTTCAGCGTTTCCGCCCCAAGTGGTGTGCTAATTGGAAGACGCCTGAGAAGGTTTGACATTTGAAACTATGGTAGATAACTATGCATTTATTTCTGGGCTTGATTGAAAAACGATTTTTTTCCCTTTCTGTGGTAATTAAAATTTAATGTGACCTTCGATTTTGTTTTAGTCAAATCAAAACAAACTCACCTACACAGCAAAGGCAAATCAGGTCAAGAAAAATTATCTTTATGGATTCCAAAGATTTGATAAGGATTTAAAACGAAAGAAGAAGAAGCGGAAATATAAAAAAGCTGGTAAGTGGTGTAAGTCATGTGGTGTGAGTCATGTGGTGTGAGTCGTCATGTGGTGTAAGTCATATGATACGAGTCATGTGGTGTGAGTCGTCATGTGGTGTAAGTCATATGATACGAGTCATGTGGTGTGAGTCGTCATGTGGTGTAAGTCGTATGATACGAGTCATGTGGTGTGAGTCGTCATGTGGTGTAAGTCATATGATACGAGTCATGTGGTGTGAGTCGTCATGTGGTGTAAGTCATGTGGTGTGAGTCATATGATGCGAGTCATGTGGTGTGAGTCGTCATGTGGTGTAAGTCATGTGGTGTAAGTCATGTGGTGTAAGTCGTCATGTGGTGTAAGTCATATGATACGAGTCATGTGGTGTGAGTCGTCACGTGGTGTAAGTCATATGATACGAGTCATGTGGTGTGAGTCGTCATGTGGTGTAAGTCATATGATACGAGTCATGTGGTGTGAGTCGTCATGTGGTGTAAGTCATGTGGTGTGAGTCGTCATGTGGTGTGAGTCATATGATGCGAGTCATGTGGTGTGAGTCATGTGGTGTGAGTCATATGATGCGAGTCATGTGGTGTAAGTCATATGATGCGAGTCATGTGGTGTGAGTCGTCATGTGGTGTAAGTCATGTGGTGTAAGTCATGTGGTGTGAGTCGTCATGTGGTGTGAGTCATATGATGCGAGTCATGTGGTGTGAGTCGCCATGTGGTGTAAGTCATGTGGTGTGAGTCATATGATGCGAGTCATGTGGTGTGAGTCATGTGGTGTAAGTCATATGGTGTGAGTCGTCATGTGGTGTGAGTCATATGAAGCGAGTCATGTGGTGTAAGTTATGTGCCTAATCTGGTCCATTTTGTTTTCTTTTAAAAAGATTTTCGTTTGTTCTGTGGTGTTGAAATTTTTATGTGAAAAAGTGTCCTACTCAGTTCAGCTTTGTTAGTCCCCCGCCGCCGCGTATCGCGAAGCGGGGGACTATAGTATTCGGGTCTGTCCGTCTGTCTGGCGACACTTGGAAGCACAAATTTCTGCACGCAATATCTCAGCCGCTATTCAACCTTGGCTTTTGATTTTTGCTACAGTGAAAATATATATATTGAAGTTGTGCGACGTCGCATTATTTTTCGATTCGTCCATAGTTCGTCGCGGGGGACATTCATCAGTTTCACTGATAGCTTGTTAGAATTTGGTTTCATTATGTTTGAAGTAACAACATTTTGGACTTTAAAAGATTACATCTTTGCTTTAGTCGGGAAATCTCAAGCATATGAAGATGACGACAGCTTAGATGGCGATGTGATATTCCCCAGCATCACCTTTGTACCGTGTTCACCGTACGCTGCCAGCAGGGATCCGTGGGGCCAAGCTTTACCCAGCAGTGTACTCCTCAAGATATTTCATTATGCTGTTCAAGACACAGGGTCTTTTCCATTCCTTTGCAGGTGGGACTTAAAAAAAGAGTATAAAAAATGAGCGCAGTGCTTCATTGTGTAGATATGCTGCATTTTCTCTTAAAACAGTATATATCAGTGGTGTGCAGTTAATATTGTCTGTTTCCTGCGGGAGTACAAAACAATGCTTAGAGTAAGGTGGGGCAAGACGCCCATGCGGGGTTAAAGGCCCACTCAACGTTATTTTGAAATGTGTTTCTTTTTTAACTCAAAATCAAAACTGATCGAAGCGCCGCATGACGAAAGCACATGTAATCTAAATAAAACCACAACAGTGGCGCAATGTTGCAAGTAAAGACATTATTTAATTTTAGGGGGTCAATTTCATAAGAATCAGAATTTTTTGGGAAGCCATAGAAGTTTTTATAGGTTACAGATTTTAGGGTAATATCATGAAATTAATAAGTGGCCTTGCTGTTTCTAAAAACATAACAGAGTGTAACCGATGATAGGCGATAGTAATTTTTTGAGATGATATTCACATTGTACCCTTCGGGCAAAAATTTTTTATTCAGTTTTTCATGAAAAGTAAAAAGTATTAATAACTGATTCACTATTGTGGAGGAAGAGGGATTTGAGGTTGAACACCAACCAAAAAAAAAAAAGATAAGGAACATATCTCAACTCAATAAAATTTTATAGCAAATCGCGCTTGAGGGGGGGGGGGGGGGGTGGGGGCTCTTGCCCCACCTTACTGTACTCCTTGTATTGTGGATTAATAAATGGTAATTGAACACGCACACATACCCACATAAAAATGCTTCATTGGAATGAGCACAGTTTAAATCCTTTAGTGAGCATCTATTGGAGGGCTAATCTGGTGCCAGCAACCGCGGTAATTCCATCTCAAGTAGCGTATATTGAAGTTGCTACAGTTAGAAAATGCCCGACAATGAAGGATAGCTTTTGTTTGTTTCATGAAACTCTAGCCTGAATACTGTCATGTGTTCTGCTGCATGTTAACTTGTCCGTGGTATGTAGGGCGTCAAAAGTGTGTAAGCTGTGGTATACGACGGCATCGGAGAGCAGTCTGTGGGAGCAGGTGGATTTGTCTGGAGAGCGCATCAAGAAGCTGAAGAAGAGCTTTGTGTGGTTGTGTAAAAATCGCTTGTCTCACGCCAAGATTCTGAACCTTGGCAACTGGGAAACGATTACCGGAAAGGAAATACAGGTTTGTTTTTTAAGTGCTTATTACTCTTGTTCACTTGTCTGACGTAATGATTGTGTGAGGTATTAGAGTAGAACTTAATCGCGTTTCGAGTTCTTGGCTGTAAAATGTCAGGTAAGTCGCATGTTGAAGAAAATCGATCGGTAAGATAGGTGACAAAAAATTTCTAGAAAATGGCGTGCCTATTTATTTAAAGTATATATTTAATGTGGTTGAATAGTTGGTCAATAATCAGTACGGTGTGCCTGGCGCATTAAGTGTTTCGCGACGTGCATGAGAAACATTTGACTTTATTACCGCGAACGCTTCTTACAATAAAAGTTAATATGTGTAGTGTGCGTCTGTTGTTGACACTTGATTTTGTTAATACGATTACTCTCGAACGAAACTTCAGATCAACTTCAAACTTGTTGGAAGTATGCCATAGAATGGTCCACCGGTAGGGATTGTATTTGACATATATTGGACAACGCTTGACGCCATAGGGCATCAAAACGTAACAGTTATCGTCACTGTAGATTCAGAAGGAAACGAGGGATCAGCTTCAAACTTGGTAGGATAATGCCTTCGGTGGGGCCTACGGTTCATAATGTATTTGGTGCATACAGCGCAACGTATGACACCATATGACGTCGTTACGTGTTTAAGACACTTAGACTTTTGGAACCGGATAACTCTCGAACCACAAGTCGGATCAGCTTCAAATCTGGTGGGATTATACCTTTGGTTGGTCTGCCGGATGCTGTTGTTTTTTAGTTATATTGGACAATGCGTGACGTCGTTATGATGTCGTCACTCAAACTGCAGAACGAAATGTCGGATCAGCTTCAAACGTGGTACGATTATGCCTTGAGTAGACCTGACGGTTAATATTTCGCATCATATTATATAGCGCAACACATGACGTCATGTGGCGTCAGACGTGTCGTGAATACTTGGCTTTGTTAACACTATAACTCGAGAAGGACAAGTTTGATCAACTTCAAACGTGATGGGATTATGCCCTGGGCGGGACTGCCGCTTGCTGTTGTAGTTAATGGAACGTGATTGTAAAATCGCCCTTCACCTTCTAACCTTCTTATGACTTCTGGGGAAGGGGGATTTGGTAGCACCCAAATGGTTGAGCGGGGGATGGGGGTGGGGGGATGTACCAATGCAGAGACGTTCCCAGGTGAGCGTATATGCGAATGGGGTTTGATGAGCATCGGAGGGAGGGAGGGGGTAGGCGGTACCTTTGTTGACCATTTACAAGTTTTCGCGGCTGGAGGGGCACAGCATGACACAGCATTTTCTGTGGCATTTTTCTGTTGTGGTCGTATTTACACCAGTATTATGTATTGATTTAGTTGGGCTGACAAGTTGTTTTTACCACCAAGCTGTTCCATACATGGGACCGGTATTGTAACACTTGTTTGCAGTAAATGGAAGTATTTTTCACTGTTTGGTTGGATCGTCTCGTACTCTTCTGCTATGACAAGCAGCTGACCATTTTGGCACAAATGTGTACCCTGTCCCCTCCAAAAAAACCGTTATGGAGGATACTCATCTTGTGCTTTTTGGCCGATGACAGTGAAAGAAAACACGGTGTGTATAATGAGTGTAAGTACATAGAACGGCAATGGTTGGCAAATAAAAAGTTTTTGACATGTTCTCGTACACTGATGTTGCTGTTCACTGGCCGCTGTAGTTTATTTTAGAACAAAAAAACAGACAACACAGATAAATAAACGAATACGCTGTGTTTATGACTATGTTTTTGTCTATATTTATCGCTAACGATTGTATACGAAACGATACAAAACTTTTGTCAATGCTATCATGTTTTTAATGACGGAAAATGAGGTTTATGTGAGTGATATCGAAAGAAAATGCCATTTCGATGAACACACCATTCTGAAGTATCCCCTCCATTAAAAAAAGGGGGAAAACGTATGATATTGGTATGTGTTTGTAGGTGTTGAGTAAATACTGTAACAAGCTGCAGAGCGTGTCGCTGTCCCGTTGCACCAAGCTCAACTCCAGCGCTCTGCGGGGCCTCATTGAAAACTGCGCGGACCTCCATGAAATCGACTTATCCTACACCAGCGTTAGTGGCTCTTGTTTTTTCTTGTAATGTTTCATGAGCTGTCCCATGTGATTTGAATTTAGTTAGACCTGGTGCAATAAAAAAAAAGAAAAGATGACGAAAAAGATTAAAAGGAAATGTGAGCAAGAAAGAAGACAAGAGAATATTAAGATTTCAAAATGTTAATGGTCTTGAGTCGTGGGGAGGGAGGGGGTTCTATGCATTTCGTTTTTTATCACGTGGGTTTAAGAGTTAAAGTGTTGAACAGGAAAAGTGTTCTAAGCATCCTGTCTGCATGGTTAAGTGTTTTACTTCTTCAGCTTAAAAAAATTGACATTTAAATTTTTAAACAAGTTCAAAACGTACTCGTGTTTTATAGACCGTCATCACGTCCCGGTACATGCTGGAGTATTTACTGGAGGCGCGGGGAAGTCAGCTGACCGCACTCAACCTAGCCACGAATATTCTAGTCAAATTTGATATTGTTATGCAATCAATTATGGTACGCATTTTGTCATTTTTTGCTTGCGTTATAATGCTGAGTGTGGTTTGTTCTTTATGTATTGCATAAAAAAAAAGAAAAAAAAACTGCAAACTTAATGTCTTTCTTATTCTTTTTTACGTGTCATTTAAACGATTAGCATCATATAGAACATTATTCACCTTTTCAGGATAAGTGCGTCATGCTGGAAGTGCTCGATTTGTCTAACGTGGTCTTCTCCAACTGCCTGATGCCCATTCACATCGAGAAGCTACAGATGGGCTGTCCAAATCTCAGGGTTATCCTCTTCAGCAACTCGCTGTTCAAGGTCAAAAGGGCATCGGTGGAGGAAGAGGTGAGGTGCACCTCCATCGGGAAATTAGTGTTCAGTGCTCTCCAGGCGTTTCGAAACTTTTACAGTGTCTCCAGTCGGGGGCTCTTCAACTGTTGGCTCTCTAGTTTTACAGTATTTCTTGTACTGATGTGTGTGTGTGTGAAGGTTTCACAGAATGTTGACGTGTGATGTTATCTGTCACATTGCAGGCGAATTCCATTAACGGGTTTGCCAAGCTGGAGGTGCTAAGTGTGGCTCGCAGCGCCGTGACTCGCATCTCAAAGTACCGCTATATCAACGACGAAGTGCTGTACAGGTAATATCCTTGCTCTGTGCTGTAAACGTAACGTCCGCAACCTGTGCTTCAGTTCTCACCTGTCATCACTAACAATAACAAACAAGAAACAACAGCAATTTGTAGGTGCTTGGAGTAGAATGAGAAAGCACTGAAAATACTGAAGGTGCTCTCTGCTTTTGATACGAATGGAATGTATATAACATAAAACAGACGGGGATTTCCCTTAAAAATGGGCATGCACCGTACAAAGTGTTGTATTTATGCCTCTATAGGTTTCTCAAGTCGAGTCCAAAGTTGACGTCACTGGACATCTCTGGGTGTCGTCACGTGACCAATGCGGGACTATTGAACCTGCCGGTGCCTAATTTGGTGTCATTGAATCTGTCCAACTGCCCGCTGGTCAACCAAAGCTCCATCCACTGTACTCTTGAAAAGGTAGGCTGGGGATTTAATCAATTTGTAACCAATTCATACGTACATCGTACCCATTATAGCATTGTTTTAAAGATGTAAACACGAGTGTCCCCTGTAATGAGTGGGCCTCGTAGACGAGCGAAAGGTCTCGTAGAAGGAGCGAATGGCCCCATAGAATCAGTGAACGGCCTCGTAGAACGAGCGAACGACCTCGTAGAGTCTCCGAACGGCCTCGTAGAACCAGCGAACGGTGCCTTCACATCGGCTTTATTCCAAGTGCCTGGTTCTATGTACTGAAGCTTTTGTTCGGTGCCGATTCTCAGAAACTGAGAAAAGTTTGAAATGGAGTAAGTTTGTCTGAATTGTTGAGAGGGGCAGCAGTAAAACATGCAAAGGAAAGGTCTGAGCTGCAATTATCACCATGCGTTTGGGGTGATTTGAGGGTTAGGACTACGCAGAATTAGGAAAGAAGTTTTTCATATCATTTTAATAACTTGAATTTAATCTTATATTCGAATTTGTAGTGGAGTCACAGCTTGAAAAACTTAGATTTGGGAGGAAACTCTATAGAAGCCGAATTCCTGCGGTATGTCATTCGAATGTTGTTTACAATTTGTTTACAATATTTCCTAGTTATTTAAAAATGTCATTATTTTGGGGGGTTTGATCTGAAAACATCGTATTTTGATGGTCATTAAAAGCAGTATTAAGCGTGACTAAATAATAAAAAATGACAATACAAGGGATCTGACAACATCAGTTTAGTGTTACGTCGGTACCCATTGAGGATGATTGATTGACAGGTGTCTGCTGGAGAAGTGCCCGCAGCTGGAGACCTTGACCTTGACGGGGTGCCGCGACCTGCCGTGGCACGTGCGTCGCGAGTACCAGCGCGACACGCTCAACGATCTCAGGGAGTCGCTAGAAAACTGGAGTGAAGATAATGGATAAATAAGAATTAACCCACATCTTCTGCTCAAATTCCCCCCCCCCCCTCGATCCACCATCCTGCGCCCCCCTCCTCTTAATCCTCCTCCTCCTCCTCCTTGTCCTTCGCCCTTGTCCAGGGGACACTCCCTCGCTACAGAGCAATACGTAGGCAAAAGACTGGTCAGCACTCTCATGTAATTCGATGCACACATACACACAAGGAACATACAAAAAAAAAACGGGTCACCTTAATAAAGATGTGTTCGTAGAGAGCAGTACGGTTAAGTGGATCGAAACTAGTTCACTGATAATGTGCTGTAACAGACTAACCTTCACAAAACCTCAATGCTCTTTGTTTACTTCAGTTTTCCTGTAATTAGAGCCCGTTTCATAAACCAGGTGCTTCTTGAAAACCTTTCCGGAGGCCGATAAGAAAATATCCCGCGAAAGCACGCTCCTGCATCATGAGCAGGATATGAAGTTATGTGCATTAGTCGTTATCATTGTAAGCTGAAAATGCACAGAACCGAATGCTCGCGCACACGGAAAAGGATTACTGGAGGTCTCACTATCAGTTCCAGACAGTGTATACTGTGGAGTAATGTTGTTACTTTCTGGGCAGCATTCCTTGTATTTTTGGCGGGAGTATCACTTAGAAGGTGCTTCATTAGGCTGAAAACTTTGTGGTAGTGATGGAAAACTGGAGTTTGCAAGTACTCAAGGTATACTTCAGTATGCAAGTATACCAGTAATTGCTGAATAACAAGTCCGTGTTATTTGAAAAGAAACAGCGGGATTGTGGATAACGTTTAGAGTGCTGGTTTACTTGGAAGCTTGGATGTTGGTGCCAGGTATCAACAAAGACAGTTGCTGCAAGGTATTTCATTGAACAAGATTCGACGATGACGCTGTAGTGTAAAGCTTCTTTGCATGTGTTGCATTATGAGGCCAAACGTATAATTTGGTCCTTGTTTTACTCATGTTATCAGTTCTTTTATATATATATATATATATATATATTTATAAACTCTACGTATTATTGTTGTTCTAGTTAACGTATTAGCTACTTGTTGTGTATGCATGGTTTATGTCTTAAGTTATCGGGTATGTAAATAAGCAACTAGAAATGTCCGCGGCATTCCTTATTTCTTAAGTTATGGAGTATGTAAATAAGCAACTAGAAATGTCCGCGCAATCCGTATGTCTTAAGTTATCGAGCATGTAAATGGGCAACTAGAACTGTCCGCGGTAATCTATAGGTCTTAAGTTATCGAGTATGTAAATATGCAACTAGAAATATGTACGACAATCTACGGGTTGACAATAGAGTTTGTGAATTTTTCACCAGTTTTGTTTCGGCTGTTAAGTAGGGAACGGTAAATTAAAGGAAATAATGTTGGATTGTTTGTGTCCGTAGTGGGATTATCACAGATTATGGTCACTTAGTGCTATGACGAGGCCTCAAATAAAAATTACACGTAGAGAAACTATATTAAAAGGCTGACTGGTAGATGACAGGCCGCAATGCAGTAGTAATGCTCTAAACCTCATTCTGAGTGGAATATTTGAGGCTTGTGGTGTAATATTGCACCGGCCTTTGCTCCATTGATACCTCACGCCATCTTCGCTTGGCTCATGGTTGATTTATACGGCATTAGTGCGGTGCTGTTCTCGAACGTCTCTGATACCACCCCTTTAGCTAAAGTGAATCAAGTATCCGTTTTACCCTTTAAAAAATTTATGTGTTTTTAGTTTTGAATTTTCTTACAAACTCTAGTATTTTCATAAAATCTTTCTTTATGAGCTTTTCGACTTTTCCCGCTCTGCGCCGTGGCCTTACTAACCACTGACTTACGCAGACTTTCTTGTAACTCAGTTCCAAACTATATAACACCGGTCCAATCCAGAACTGACTGCCATTTGAGCATCGTTCTTTGGCGATTACACGTGCTTATTTCGGCTATTTTCATGTTCTTTGAATAATTTGCTCTGTTGTTAATGCGATCATCATTTGTAGCTTTTATGCTAAGCTTGACCATGCACTCGAAATATTGAAGTATGTGGAAGCGGTAAGATAAAAATAGTAAAATGTTAAATAGTTAATGAGAGTCTATTTATGAAAGTAAAATGTAAATATTTTTCGGACGCCGTAAATATTGTACGCAAACTAAAGCTGTGCCACTGGAAATTAAGTTAAGCGGACTGGCAAAAAGCCGCTTTCGGTGTAATCTGTTGATTGCCCAGATCGTCCTCACCACAATGTTGAGGAAAAATCTGTGGGGAAGTCATGTTCCGCACAGTAACAAAAGTAACAAGATGGCCGCCTGTCATTCTTCAGCAATGCGCGTGCGCGTTGGACATTGCTTCCCGCTTCCCACTTTGCACACAAAATGAAGAATAACACAAATAGTCTAAATGTCGAAGATCCTTTGGCACTTTGTCTAAGTAACTTTCGTTTAATGCATTTTAGAAATGCACGTTTTAACGTTTTGTTGAAGGCATAAGCGTGGTGCTGAGGCATATCTTGTTCGTAAGTATTGCGTCTAACCTGCGTATGTCAGTGTAAATGTCTGCGAGTCAAGTGTAACAACACTTGGCTCTTCAAGCATTCTTTTTTTAGAATCGATAAAGGAAAAAGAAGCGAGACCACCGAGCCCTTTCCTTAACTCAAATGTTGTTTTGTAGTTCAACCAGCCAAGTCTGTCGAGTCTTGTATTATCGCTCACAGGGTCTGGGACCAAACCCTCTGCGACCTGCCCCCCCCCTCTTCTAGCCATAATCCCCTGCACCACCCCTACTCTCCCACCCATTACGAAATTAAAGTGGGGGATAAAAGAGTGCGTCTTCAAGCTGCTTCTTAAGCTGTAATGTGCGCTGCTTGAGAGTGTGGTTCATAGCTGTCAAAGGACAGAAGACCCAGCTGTACTCGTCGTGACGGAAAAACACCTTGATGCTTTCATTACACTTGGGCATTTTCATTCCCCTAGTTTATTGCTTTCGTACCACTCGATAGGGTGTTTCCGTATGTTTACTTTTTCCCCGCCAAATCCTTGTCACGCGAACTCATCTGAGACGGCTAGGGCTAGGACGACCAAATTTGGCAGAAACATCATGCAGCATATCTAGGTGGTCCAGTTCAATTTTTTAGAAAAATTCATAAAAATTTCATTTGCAAAAACGGACATTGAAATTTGAAAACCTTTTCACGCGAACTGTTCTGAGACGGCTAGGGCTAGAGCGGCTAAATTTGGCAGAGACATAATATGGTATGTGCAGTTGATCCAGCTGAATTTTTATAAAAAAATCATTAACAGTTAATATACAAAAATGGACATTAAAATTTTGCCTCTCACGACCAACGCTTTGATTGCGCAGTTAAGGGACCTGGTATGATAACAGCATAGGGGTATTGATCGCCCAACTATACACAATGACAGCGATTACAGCTTGTGTGTGCATGCCGACTGCAGCGTTTCAGTTTTTCCCATTTGCTGAAGACTATCGAGTCTTCACCCTTTAGGCCTAAAAGAAATAAGACATGAAATCCGCATTTTTTTCTCGAAAACGGTTAGAGAGCGAGCGATTTTGAGCTCATTTTCGACCCTTTGGGTTTAAAAAAAGATATGTAAGAGGTACTTCGGTGACCTTGACCTCCTCGGCCATGGTCAAGGTGAAAATCCGGAACTTAACCATTATCTCGAAGACAGTTAGAGATAGAGCGATTTTGAGGTTATTATCGACCCTTTGGACCTAAAAACGATATGTAAGAGATACCTCAGTGACTTGGACGTCCTTGGTTATGGTCAATTTGAAAAACCGGAAGTTAACAATTATCTCGAAAACGGTTAGAGATAGTGATTTTGAGCTAATTTTTAAATCTTTGGAACTGTAAGAGGATATGTTAGAGGTACCTCAGTGACATTGACCTTCTCAGTCATGGTCACTCTGAAAAACCGGAAATTGAACCTCATCTCGAAAACGGTTAGAGATAGAGCGATTGTGAGCGACTTTGGGCCTAAAAGACGATATATAATAGGTACATCGGTGACTTTGACCTCCTCGGTCCAGGTCAAAGTCCGGAACCGGAATTTGAGCGTTATCTCGAAAAACGTCAGAGATGGAGTGATTATGAGCTTATTTTCGACCCTTTGGGCCTACAAGACGATATGTAAGAGGTACCTCGATGACCTTGACCTCCTCGGTCAAAGTCAAGCTGAAAAACCGGAAGTTGACCATTATCTCGAAAACGGTTAGAGATATAGCGATTTTGAGCTTATTTGGAACCTTTTGGACCTAAAAGGCGATCTGTAAGACGTACCTCAGTGACCTTGACCTCCTAGTTCATGCTCAGTTTTGAATTTTGAGAGTTCAGAATCGTATTTTTGTGGCCCCAAGTGTAATTTTCGGTACTCGGTAGCGAAAACGGTCTAGTTTTCGGATTGTTTTCGATTCTGTCTAAAATGATAACGAGTATCCCTACAGAAGGCTGCTCTCAGCGCAGTGTCAGCAGGCAGTATTTGACTTTTTGAAAAGAGCTTATTGTGTATCAAATTTTGAAATTCTGTTGTCGCCTCTCCACCGATTTTATAACATTTTCTAACAGATTTTCAGCCCCCTATCACCCTCCTTATTTTCTTGCCTGGGTTATAATGTTAATATTTTAGCGTACTGCACGCACTTTTTTTGAGCGAACTTTTCTTGTTGGAAAACTTGAGTGATTAGTTTATTGTACTAAAATATCAATTGCATTAGTTCATTCAAATTTTTGTTTCACGTAAATGTGATGTATGTAGAAAGTTTTATTTGTTTCCAAATGTATCACTCCGCTTAGAAGAATCGAAGTGCGGCTCAAATTCTGTGACTGTTTTCGCTTTATATGTGGCTAGTGCGTGGGGTGTAACCCGTAGTACATCAGTATTATCTGTATTATGTGTCAAAGCCCATTGGATCAAAATGTGCCTGAAAATAGATTTGTATTAATTACGAATATGCTTGCGGGGTTCATTGTTGCTCATTAGTATATCGATACCAAATTTATCGTTATGAACGTTAAAACGTTATCACACATCTTGGATGCAACAGTCCAAATAACATGTCCTTGTTTCTCATTTTCGCAAAAAAAAAAAAAAAAAGACACACAAGGGGAATAGATAAAACGGTAATTTTGTGTTTGAAACCTCTTTCCTGCCAAATCGTAACAAAAAATGGATTTTAACGTTTCTTGCCAAAACGTGAGAACCGTAACGTCTACAACACACAAAGATTGAATGCGCGTACCTTCCTAAAATACTTGGTGTTTTTTTTTTTATCAAATGTGAGTAAACTCTTAAACTTGTGCGTGAGTTCCATTAATAGAAAAATTCTAATTTGAGAAAGACAGTGCGACTAGGCTTACAACGGTTGTTATCGCTCCGCGAGATCTGTATTATAATAAGAAAAAAGTAAGATAACTCCTTATAAAATCTAGCTATTTTCAATGACATTAAAATTTACAAATTAGATGTTTAGTTTTGAAAAGATATCCGCTCGTACACGGCTTGTCGAGAATCCCGAACGACGTGGCCTGACGTGAAAATGTTTCAGTAACGTACAAATGCGAGGGTAGTGCCACGAAACGTAACGCTGAACGTACAGAGGCATGCACACATGACGAAACGCTGAAACTCCAGAGGCATGCACACATGACGAGACGGGGAGTGGGACTCTTCTGCCATTGTTATCAAAGCGGGATATGCTAGTGCATGTTTTGGGGGGAGTTCTGTAGATTGTTGTAAAGGAAGGATAGCTGCATGCACTGAGAATTGATTGTATATTTCATGAGGCTAATTTATGATATTTTCCCTGTTGTTGAAATTTTTTGTTCCATATTTTACGTATTTGTTGAACAATATACAAGCGTAGATAGTTATTTATTTGTAGCCTAACTGCGTTTTACACGCGTTTCACGGTCATATGTGTAACATATATTCAAAGAAAGTCAGATTCAGCACCTTTGTGAAGAAAGTCTGTCATAGAAACTTAAAATTTTTAAGAGGACATGTGCCATCCATGCCTTTCTGTTCTTATGTTGTAGTTAGACAGAATTATAACCAGACAGAAAAAAACATGATTACATACACTTTCAGAAAGTTCCCGTTGTATATTAGGTATATCCTTATGTGTATCTTGGCTTTATACAGAGTTTTAAACGTTTAGACTTGCTATTGAAAAAAAAACAACTGCTGCAACAGGTCCTTGAAGAATTAAAATTCACTCCGAAGCGGGAATTAAAAACTGTGGAACATATTCAGTAAAAACGAAAAAAATTAAATATAGCTAAAATAACGCTTGTTGATTAGGCAGACGCTTCAAGGGCTTTGACGAGTAATAAAACGCGTAATTTTACTTCTGAGTTGATGTGTGTGGAAACATATCGAATTTTACTGCCTAGCGCAACATAACACAAAATATCTACATTTCCGTTGTTGGGGTGATTGTTAACGGAAAAGCTCGCAGTCGCCGAGATTCCTGCTGTGTAATGTCTTTTAAATCTTAGGTTCCAAAATGCGCACAAAATTGCTCAGTCTCTAATGGGTTTCTTGATAATGGTCAACTCCCAATCTTGAGTCTACGCCTTGAGATAAAAATCAACCGCTTATATAAAATCTGTCAGAGCCAAAGAATCAAAGCTTTCTGAAAATCGCAGTGTCTCTAACGGTCGGGGGTCGAAAATGAGCTCAAATGGCTCCGTATCTAATAGTTTTGGGGAAAAATTCTCAATTTCATTTTATGGTCCCCCGCCGCCGTCTGTCCGTCCGTCTTTCCGCCCGTCTGTCAACAGTTCGGATATGATGTCTTTTGTGCGATAGATCTCAAAGACTATCGAAGGGATTGCATTTTAACATAGAGAAAGAACAGAGGTTGCAGTTGTGCACCTAGGTATAGGTTTTGCCGGCCGCCGAAAAATGCGCCATAGGGACTTTGTCGAAATCCTGGAATTGCCCGCCTGCCGGGGACTTAGTCAATTTCACTGACATACTTGTTTAATCTTGACCTTGACGGAAAAGTTCAAAGCAGCCGAGGTACCTCTTTTCAGCCTTGCGGACTGTAAATAACTTCAAAATCGCTCTCCGGTTTTCGGGTTACAGAAGTCACTTCGCTGATGACTGACCTGTGATCTTTAAACACAAGTTCGAGGTTGCTCCTGTGTAATTTTAGAGTCATGGGTTCGTATATGGGTTTGAGTTAGAATCACTATCTTACTATTTTTTTGGATACAAAGGTCACGTGAATTTTGACCTTGAAACTTAAGGTCACGACAAAAAAACAGCCTCTTATGAGACACATGGCGTCGAATTATGTGAAGTGATGCTTTTCCCGATTTGACCTTTGAGGTCAAGGTCAGAATTTCTGCGTCTCTAGCTAGATCAGATCACTCTTTATTCTAGTGCCAAAGTTCCGTCTTCCTACGTCAAATGGGAAGAGTTGCGTTGGAAAACTTTTGAGTTTTTGAAAAATGGGAGACAAAAGAAAATGAAAATCCAGAATAACCAATGAAGTTTCTCGATTTGGAATCGAAGTTTCCAAGTGGGAAATCACTTTGCTTCTTAGGCCATTTGCGATGGGAGGAATTTGTCATTTATGTTTCATGTTACAGTCATAGTTGATAGGTGTATGTCTCCTTTGTACATAAGTATTTACAAATCGTCTTCTATGTATGCCATTGTTTCTCCAGTAAATAAAGCAATTATATTTAAATTATGTTTTATTTTTTATTTATAAAGAAGGACGTGTTGACTCATGAACGAACGTTGTAAAAAGTCGCCCCATTTGCGACACACAACTGGATTTGTACACTGTTGTTTTCCCCTCGCCCAACGTTGTAGGTGAAGGGGATATAGCATTTGGTTGGTCCGTCTGTCTGTCCGTCCGTCACCCTTTTGGGTAGTGGTCTTGTATGCACAACTCCAACGAACGGGTAAGCACACACATTTCAAGTCCTATAGAGATTTTCCCATCATATATTGTAGTTGTGTTCAATTTGTCCGACTTTTCATTTATTTAGCCAAAATTGAGGTCCTAACTTGGCATATTTCTTGACTATAAAGGCTATATGATCCAAGTCTTGTATGCACAACTCCGAAGAACAGGTAAGCACACACCTTTCAAATCCTATAGAGATTTTCTCCTCATATATTGTAGTTGTGCACCTCGTATTCAGTTTGTCCGACTTCTCGACTATAAAGGCTATATGATCTAAGTCTTGTCTGCACAACTCCTAAGAACAGGTAAGCACACACCTTTCAAATCCTATAGAGATTTTCTCCTCATATATTGTAGTTGTGCACCTCGTATTCAGTTTGTCCGACTTCTCGACTATAAAGGCTATATGATCTAAGTCTTGTCTGCACAACTCCTAAGAACAGGTAAGCACACACCTTTCAAATCCTATAGAGATTTTCTCCTCATATATTGTAGTTGTGCACCTCGTATTCAGTTTGTCCGACTTTTCATTTATTTAGCCAAAATTGAGGTCGTAACAGCATATTTTGCGAAGCGCGAGGGATTTGCAGCGTTCCGGTGCTCTTGTTGTTTCAATATTGTAAATGAGTGTTATAGTTGTGCGACCGCCTTTCTGTCTCTTTTATATGCTACTGCATATCGCAGAAGGGTCATGGGTAAATTTTAATTTATTTGCTAATATCACTTTGCAGTTCCATCATAGCCAAACCTCTTAGCCAAAGGTGCATCCTTGAAATAAAACGTAGAGTATCAAAGTGCTGCCATTTCGACAAAGTTTTATTGATTTTATTGAAACCTGCAGCAAGCACAACTGCAATATACATATTCTTTCACTGTGTGAAACTACAAAAATGTCGAACAAAAAATCTTAATGTCAAAAAGGCGCTGACAAATTACCCCGTATGGGAGCTTGTATCCGACCAAAGGGAGACACATAGTGTTTGTACGTTCTGTGTGTGTGTACGTGTGTGTGTGTTGGAGAAAACTGAAATTCGGTGGAAAAAAAAGAGGATTGAGATGCCAACAAGTGAAGTTACGTTCCCCGGCCCCATCTAAAATTGGCTTGGTAGTACTGTTCTGTCATTTTATGGGGGCATGTTACATTATAAGGGCAGGCGTATGGCGTCATTACGTGAAAATCTTGCGAGCAAAATTTCTCAGCTGCTGAAAACCGCTGAAAATCAAAACTTGGTATGATTTACACATTTTGGCGCGAGTAGAACTAAGGAGTGCGACGAATGACGTCATAACGTAAAACATGCATAAAGTTTAAACATTATCTTGTGTGCAAACTATCTCGATAACTGAAAGTCGGATGAACTTCAAATTTTATATGGGTATTGCTCGGTTCAGTCGGATGGTTCCTTCAACCTTTGACGGGTGTAGCGAAATTTTAAAAAGTATATGATATCATTACGTTAAAATCGTGCAAGATTTCTCAGACACTGAACATTGTTATTAAGTAAAATATTGGTCTTTTTTTTTAACAAGATCTTGTGTGCAATATATCTCAACAGTAGAATGTGATATCGATTTTGTATGTATATTCCTGAGGTCAATCGGACGCCTTTTTCAACCCTTAATGGTTGTGGCGAAATCAAGAAAAGCACATGGCGTCATCACGTAAAAATCTTGCGTGATAGTTTTCTTTCCCTGAAACCCCCCCCTCCCCTACACCGTATAGGCTATTCAGTTATTACTATACTGGGGGATTGCAGCATTTTCCAGAACGATTATTATCCCCCATGTAACGGAGGGATATAATTTTCAGCTTGTCTGTCCATCACTCAGTCCGCTTTATTATACTGTCTTTTGTCTGGGCTGTTACCGGAAAACTATTCATGCTAGTGCTTTTTTCGTTTTGCATGCGGTTAATACGTATATTGAAGGTGTGCAACGTCGTAGTTTTGTTCCATTTGAAAAATTGTCAATGACAGCATTTTGAAAATAGATAAAAATTTAGTTGGTATGTGCAAAGATGTCACATTTTGTCCAGGCGGTAACTCCAAAACGATTCACGCTAATGCTTTTTTGGTTTTGCATGCGGTTAATACGTTGTGGTTTCGTTTGAATTGTCAAAATGTGACATTTTGTCCAGGCCGTAACTCCAAAACTGTTCATGCTAATTCTTTTTGGTTTTGCATGCGGTTAACACGTATATTGAAGGTGTGCATCCTCGTTTTATTTTTTAAATTGATCAAAAATTGTTAGGCAATGTTGGGTTTTCAATTTCAGTGAATTTACTAACGTCCAATGACATGTATTAAGATAAGATAAGATAGATAAGATAAGATATCATTTTATTTCGAAACTTGCAACCGTTAAGGTTGAATTGCGTTCGAAAATACAGGGTAAATATTCGACGGATATTGTTATCACTTATCAAATGTTTAAAAATATCTGTTGTTATCTGTTGTTCTCGTTGTTAGTTGTTCGGTATTCATTATTTTTTAGGTTTAAGAATTTCACGCTGTCTATAGGCTAAAATATAAAGTCACTGAAAGTTGAACAGCGAGAAGGGGATGAAGGAATTTTTGTATCGCCTTGTGTTTACATTTGGGTTTGGGTATTGTTTGGCTGTTCTCAGTGTGTACGATGACTGTCTAGGGCTTGGTAGAAGTTTATTTATTTTGTCGGTGCTAGCTTGAATTTTCTTGAAGAACTTTTTACAAATATCTCTTCTTCTTTCCTCAAGTGTGCAAGGTTGAGTAGTAGCAATGACTGGTCATATGTTAGTTGTGGGTTGATAATTTGTAGGGCTCTTTTCTGTATATGTTCTAGATTATTTGTCTGTTCTTTTGTAATACTTGTTCCCCATGCAGGTACTGCGTATTCCAGCTGGGATCTTACAACGGCTTTGTAGAAGTTAAGTAGGTCGTCTTTGTCTGCCCCTGATCTCTTCAGGTGCGTTAGGAAGAACAATTTGCTTCGCGCTTTATTCGTTATGGATTCTATGTGACTGTTCCATCTGAGGTCGTCTTGGATCGTGACTCCAACTAGCTTCGTGGAATTTACTCTTCTAATGGTTGTGTTTGCGATTTGCAGAGGTTCTGGCATCTTGTCCTGGTGATGTTTGCCGAAGGTTATAATCATTACTTTGGTCTTTGTGGAATTAATTCTCATGTCGTTGTTTGTAGTCCACTGAACTATGTGGTCCAAGGCTTCTTGCATAGTCAGATTATGACTTTCGGAGTTTTTATGAATTTGATAAAGTGTGCTATCGTCTACGTATTTATATAGTGGCAATGTTGATTTTAGGTCTTTTATCATGGCACAAAAGCACTCCATTCCCCACAGTGCTCCTTGAGGTACTGCCCCTTTTATGTGCACTGGACATGATATGTAGTCTCCTATTTTAACTTGTTGCATTCTGTTGGTAAGAAAAGATGCTAACCACGTCAGCACTGTTTGTGGTGTTTTCATGTCTTCAATCTTTTGCAGCAGTATGTTGTGGTTGATCCTATCGAATGCTTTAGCATAGTCGAAAAAGATTATTCTGATGTCGTTTCCTTCATCTGATGCCTTGTACCAATCATGTAACATCTCAACCAGCATATGTGTAGTAGATACACCTTTTTTGTTGCCAAACTGAAGATCGTTTGCCTCCTCTTGCGTTATCGATTTGTGGTAAATTTTGATAACAATTCGTTCAAGTTCCTTTGCTAATAGTGATGTTAGTGATATTGGGCGTATGTCGGATTCTATTGATTTGGGGGGCGACTTTTTTGGGATTGGGGTAACTGTTGCTAGTTTCTACTTTTCAGGTACGTACCATTCGCGGATAAAGCTGTTGAAGATTGCCGTGACAGGTTTTGAGAGGATTGGTGACAGGTCCCGAAGCATCCATGCTTCAATGTTGTCAGGTCCTGGGGCTTTTCTTGGCTTTATATTGATCATTAGCTTTTGAACTTCCTCAACTGATACCAGATGTTCGTCAGGTACTGCGGAATCCTTGCTGGAGTAACGATTGAGGCCGGACAGTGGAGGAAGGTCGGCTGAAATGCTTTGGAAGAAGGTGTTGATTTGGTTAGTTAAAGTCAGTAGGTTTCCTTCGGAGTTTTCGCTTGCTAGACTCTGAAAAATTTTTGTTTGCTCATTCTTTTCGAGTCCAGTTAGTTCTTTAATTCGGCTCCACCACTGTTTCGAGTCACTCTCCCGGAGGCTTCGGATACTGGTGGCAAAGAAGGATTTTCTTAGGTTTTTATTTGTCCGGTTAATAATGTTTCTGATCTTTCTATACTCCGTATTGTATTTTCGCCCTTTGTCCTTAGTTGTTCTCTTCGCCTTATTAATGACTTAAATTCCGGTGTTATACATGGTTTGTCTATTTCGTGGCGCTTGGTTTGTTTAACTGGAAAGTGCATATTGATCAGTTGTGTCATTTTTGCATCAAAGATTTCGAACTGTTTTTTAAATGTCGCTGCGTTATACACTTCTCTCCAGTCCGTGTTATTCAGGGAGTGAACGAACAGGTTTCTTTCGTTTTTACCATTGACTTATCTTGGTAATCTTGGTAACGACAACGTTTGGTTCGTGATGGTATTCATGCAATGGTTTTATGAGAATCGCTCTGTGGTCGGACTTTCCCAGGTGTGGTAGGGTTGTCGGTTCTGTGTAGTATTTTGCCATGTTTGTCATGCACTTGTCGAGAATGGCTTGCTCTCGGGTTGGGTTATTGACAATTTGCTTTAGCAGGAAGTGCGTTTTCAGGTGCCATTCTGGGAGTTTGTTGAAGTCACCTATCACCATGATTCCACTTAATAGCTGTTTACAGAGAATATAGTCAATTCCATTTGACAGGTGTTCATTCATAAGTCCATGGTTTGCTTGTGGCGGATGGTAGATGCCAACAGTGGCTATGCAAGATATGTTTCTTGGTAATTTGGTGGGTCTTATGGTTATCCATATTGTTTCGAAGTCATGGCTTTCACACTCGCTCCAATGTTTAAAATTTACTGTTGATTCTATGTACATACAGATTCCACCCCCTCTTTTGCAAATTCTGTGTTTTCGTATATGTTGATATCCTGATATGATGCATAAAATGTTTTACACTGGGAATCCTGCCTCACTGAAGCTCTTGCTAATCGTGCGGCCATTCTTGAGGCATTCAAGAGTGAGAGCGTAGGTCAAGCCATTGGTTTAATGTTGCATGACTTTCACGCTGTCTTTTGCTTTCTGCCATTCAGTGCGCACAGCTGACTGAATTCCACGGCCAGGGATCAGTTTCAGTTGTATTGCATTTTGTAAGTCATAACCTGTGGCGAATGCCTGTGTTACGGAAAACACGGAAAGCGACAGGTCTGTACTAACACATATGATTCAATTGATTCAGGGACGTGTGTTAGTAAACGGTAAAGAGAACATTCTCGAAATTTCCCTATAGTACAGTACGCCCATTTCGTCACATAAAAAAATTAGTAGAATAGCGTGTCGCGTATGTTTATTTAAAGAGCTGTGCAGGGTTCATAAAGGGGGTTAAGTAAGGTACTGGACCCATCGTGGCGAGATGCGCGAGGGAAAGGTTTTCTGTTTTGTGTTTTCTTTGAATTTTTCATTATGAATTTTGATTTTATTTGCAGGAAAGGAAAATTATTATGTATTTCTGTAAAAAGAAAAATAGGAACTGGGTATTACAGAACCATGCATTTGGTCGGGAAGAAATATATTTTTGTTCGCAAAAAAAAAAATAAGAAATAAGATAGGTCTCAAATAAAAGTGTAATATGTCCCTGTGTTTTATATACACTGGAAGATCTAGTGAGCAGATATTGTAATATACTTGTACTTCATCTTCACTTTTTTTACCCAGTGCTTTCTGTTTCTTCCATATCGTAGCAGGCGACTAATCAGAATTTCTAATCGGTAGTTAAACACAAAAGAGACAAACACATGATTTCGTATGTATAGAAATTGCCTTTGTTGTTATCACTGTTCAAAACGTTTGCAAAACTGAGCAGGATATCATTTTTTTCTCCAGTCTTTCTTTAAATATTTGAACGTTTAATATGAAATCTGCGTTCTCCACCTATGCTACATACTGCAACATGACACGCTTGGCTAATTCATCAGCCTTTTAAATCTAAATCGTAGGGAGATTATGCGCTCTAGCTTGACAAATTGAATAGTTTATAGCATGCCGCATTATTGGTGAAAACCAAATACTTCTACTAAAAATGTAAATACTTGGATCTTTAAATCCCCTGTAAAAATAATCACGCCTAAATACATTGCTTTGCAACCGATCTGTAAGGATTTCACTTTTACAGCACGAAATTATGAGAAACAACTAATCCGTTTATCATCACTGGTGGTGTCTACCCCTGCGAAAATATCAATACTTTTATTGTACGACATCTGCTGGAAAAGGGGCTAAGAAATGAGAACGAATCCTAGATATATATCAAATCCTGGCGATATGAAAATCCGCTTTATGTTTTACAAACTGCAAATTGAAACTGTCAGGTTATGGGTAACTACAGATTCTAATGGATCAATAGTGCGTTGACTCAATGGCTAGCCGCGTATTTTCACCGAAACTAATTTTAACCAAACAGTTAACTTAAAACCAAATTTTTAATTTGCTATTTGCTGTTAAGAGGCTGTTAAATGTACCGGAAAAAACTTTTGCCGACGCTGTGAAGTAAGCAAACTGTGAGAAATAGTGATAGCGTTTAAATATCTTTTTTTGTTGTCATTTCTGATATAACCGGTACATATTTAACAATATTCAGTCGAAACTGATAGTTACTGATAATTACCGCGAATGAATGGCTTCAATGACATTGTTTTGATGTTGCTGATACAATAATCATGTTCTAAGAAAATTTTGTTCTAACAACCATGAAATATACATGCATCTCATTCTCCATAACAAAGAATCAATTTTATTTAAAGTATCGGTCACTCTTTTTTCCTTTTTTCTTATTAGTTTTTCAATTTGCAATTTAGATTTAAGAAATATTAAAAATTCAGTAAAAATATTTCCCGATTTTTACAATGGCATCTATGTATGAATATACGTGCCTGTAACATGACATAATCAATGGCTAACTGAAGGTCTTTTTCAATACAATCACTTTTTACTATAATCCAAGCATCTTTTTCCTTGCGTCAAAGGCGAATTCATTTAAATTAAAACTATTTTTTATTAAATTTTCCAATAGAGTCCAATATAATTTTACATTTGTGCAATGTATGAACATATGAGTAATATATTTTTTTATTTTGCAATTGTTGCACAACGGATTAACAGAGCTGTCAAATTTTGAGACAATATAACGCATAACTTTTGTGGATGATTTTATAGTCCAGCATACTATCCCTAACTACTGTAGTGAGAATATCTGTTTTTATGAACCACTGTTTTAATGAATATCTGATAATAGTCTTCCATGTTTAACCTTATTCCGTCAATTTGCTATCGTTCCACACAGGACGGAACTACGCACTGTTCTCGTATAAAGCTGTGATACATATTTTTAGAATTCATTTTAAGTACTGGTGATTCATAAAATGCTGTTTTTAGAGTGACGGTATTGTTGCTCCAGTTTTCATACGTTTTTTGAGTATTTAAGTAAATTACTTGCTTCCAGACTTAAGTGATTGCAGCTATTAAAATATTAAGCTTTAATATGCTTAAATTAAGATCGAATGTACTTTTTATCTACATTGTAGTCATTAAGTTTCTCTCTTTATTAAGAATATCGCCAATATATTTAATGTCCGTTTGGTATAATTCACTGTAGAAGATGGCAGAGTTTTGTACAAGAATATATTTGTTATGAAAATATGCTGTTTCAGTATAACACAATATGTTTTCGGTTCGCATTTTCTAGAAAACCAATGATAAAACATTTCCTGATAAAATCTAGGTATTCCTATGTCGGAGCCTTTTGGGGTCCATTGTTAGGGAAAGTATATCTTTAAAGTCCATATTGGGAAGGTATTCGTACAAGAAGGCAAAGCTTAACGAATTTCTATTTTCTAACATTCTTTTAATCCACATGATCTTTTGTGCTGTTAAAAAAGAGTAGTAATCCAAGTGTCGTAATCCCCCCATGCGAGTAATCTTGTATTAGTACAAGATGTTGTATACGTGGGGGTTTACCTTCCCATATAAAATTCAAAAGAGATTCTAGATTTCATTTGCAAACCATTCAGGAATCCACATAGTGTTAGTTACATGTAATATTCTTGGGATAGCTAGACTTTTTATTATTGTTATTTTTCCAGTTATTGTTAAATTGAATTTTGTTCAATTCCTTAAACATCTTTTAAAGTCCAGCAGTTTGTCTTTTAGGCTAGTTTCAACAGTAAGATCTACATCATTAAAGTATCTTAGCCCGAGTGATACCACATCACCTTCTACCAATTTTAACCCAAAAGGCTTCCACTCTGAATATTTAATGTTGATTTTTTCTATTTGTAAAACTTCTGACTTATCTACGTTGATCTTTAATCCAGAAACTAAATAAAAAAGAGTGAATTGTTAATTGTTATTCCTTTTATATTTTTATTTGTTTTGATTGCAAGTGCAAGTACCTCTACTGCAATAATAAACAATAAAAAAGCCGACATTGGATCTCCTTGTCGTACCCCATTTAATATTTTGAAATATATACTGGTATACCCATTATTAATGATACAGCTTTCAATATTTGTTGTAAAATATCTTTACCCATTTACGTATATTTAAGCCAAAGTTGAAGTTTTTAGGCATGTATCTATGAAAGTCCAGTTTAATTGATCAAAGGCCTTTTCAAAGTCAATGAAGGCAAGAATGCCTTCTTTTTTTATTGCGGTTTAGATAGTCGATACAATCTATCATGGTTCTTATATTGAGGACAATGTAACGGCCTTTTATCAAGCCATTTTGTTCAGGACTAATAATTTTTGATAGAATTTTCTGGACCCTCCGTGCTAGACATTGTGCTATTATGTTTGTATCTATATTTATCAAAGTAATAGGTCTCCAATTTTTCAAAAGCGTTAAATCTAAGCGTTTTTCTTGGGTATAAGTCTGATTATACCTCTCCTCTGTTCGCAACTAAGATAGCCACGTTGAAAGCTGTATTCATAAGATTTCAATAAGAATCACTTACATCGTTCCAACAAATGCATAAAATTCTTTAGTAAGTCCATCCGTTCCTGGGGTTTTGCTTATTTTCATAGATCGCATGGACTCTGCCTTTGTTATCTTATTATTTAGCATTTTATTTTCAAAATCACTTATTTTGGGAAAGTTTAAATATCTTACCAAATTGTTGGAAAGTGGCGATAATGTTGGCGAGAAGCAAAATGTTCAAACAAAATTAAATCTCGAACCAATTTACCACCATATTATTAGATATGTAGGTCATAATTAAAACTTTAGTCTGTCGAAAATAAAACTGCAGCCATTTCTTGCAAGTACAAAATGTAGAGTTAAGTATAAGTCGTTAAAAGAACGCTGTTATTTCTACTAATATCTACAGGCAAATCCATTAGTCACAAAAAATTAATAAATTTTTGCAATTTTTGCAGAAACATAATATAAGAATTTATACGATTATATTAATTATTTAACCATAACCATTATAAAACCATAATATTTTAAGGGGAGGTAAATTGAAGCACAAATTTGATGAAGTACAATATTTAAAGTAACCTAAACCACAATGTAAATAAAAAAAACACATATATTTTTTGTGTTGTATTTTGTCTAATCTATCGACATCTAATTGTACAAGTTATCAAACGAATACAGAAAATTACATAAAATAGTCGGAAAAGTCTGGGAGTGGTAAATTCGTGCACACTTCTACAACTACAAAGAAAACAGTAAATCATACATAATTAGATAAAATCGTATAGCTGAAGCATTTATTATTATTTTGATTATTATTTACTTAAGAAAATGACATAACCTAAGATCATGAATAACGGATTACTGTTTGCTGACTTCTACACGTGGTAGTTCTGCGTTCTGTCAAACTGGCTTTCGCTCGGTAAATGCTTCCCGGCCGCCAAAAACTTTAGTGTAGGTTACAAGTAATTTACAGTAAGGTGATTTCCTAAGAAATCCCCAAGGGTTTTCCTCTTGGTCAGTGTGTAATTTGCATCAAGCAGCTCTGCAGAGGCTACACTTTCCACTGTTCTCCTTCCCTTCTGCCAGCAACAGGGCAATGTAAAAGCATTGGGCACATAGTTGAATCAATGGTTTTGAGCTTGCGTCCTCAACGTCAGTACTGCAGCAACTTTTCCTGACAAAGGCTCAAACCGCTATCTTTTTCTGTGTCAGTCTTGCAGGCATTGGCGTGTTGCAGGGACTTGACTCAGTGCCCAGCAATGCATTCTCTAGTCATCGCCTCTGGTTCGGCTATCGAGTCGTTCGCGTTACACAGTGCCCAGTAGTGGATTCTCTTGCCATCGCCTCTGGTATGGCTATTGAGTCGTCCGCATGGTTGTTACAGCGACAACGTATCTGTAGCAGATTTGTCATCTCTACACTGTGTCAGGTCGTCGCATCATCTTATACACTGTACGACCTTTCCCCTGTACGGTTCATGTATCAGTTTTCCACATGAAATACTTGAACTTTGGTTGTTATTGTCACCGGGTATGTGTCGATATTGAAGCTGCAGCGACCCGTCACACTGACGGGTGTTGTTATTCAACGATCACGTGACTGGTAGCTCCGTGCCTAGTTGTCGTGTTCCCCAAGACTTGTGATGATGGCAAAAGTGACGGCTTGCTTCTATCTTGCTGTGAGTCGCGTATGTGCTGTGGATGGATGTAATGGATCTTGACTGTCACGAGCGGTGCATGCAACGGGTCGTCTCTATCACGACGGCAGACCGGTTGATCATATGACTGGTTGAAGTTGTGACGGTTCGTGTATGCAAAGAGTCGCTACTGTCACCACTGTGGAGGTGACGGGCAGATCATGTGAAGGGTCCTTGCCGACATGCGTCGTGCACGTGACTAGTCGTGACTGTGGCGACTAGTCGCTGTGACTTGTCGCTACGTCGGGTCGTCCACGTGAGGGATTGTCATTCAGGACCCGTGACTGTGACGGGTCGTGACTGCGACGGATATTGAGTCAGGTCCAGCACATCACTGGTCGTGTCAACGTTGTGTCGATTTTATGTCTCAATGTTTTTATACGATTTAATGTAATTAGGTTGTCGGCGTTGCAACAGTTTTGTCACCAGCTGGAATTACTCAGGTTGACAAATCGGATACGGACACTTCAATAAAGTGAAAAAAACTTATACTCAAACCAATGCTAGCCTCTCTGTCTGCGGTCACTTTGTCGTCGCCGGGGGAGTACCTGGTTGATTCCTATTAGTTAGATGTTACGTCGGCGATAGGGATACGCACTGGGAGAGAGACACCAGCTGTGCATGCGCCTATTCAGCCTGTGATATCGACGCCTGTGCCATCGTATCCGTTATACAGTGATTTAACAATGGAAACAGGAAATGTGCAAGAGCTGGTACCCCAACAGTAACTTCCTGCTGATACCGAGTCTCAAAACGCTTAACTGTTCACCAAACTTTGGCAGAGGCAGAGCGTTGCCGCATGCAGAACCTATCCCCGCTAAAGAAATTAGCTATAAGTCTGAATCTCCACTTTCGTCATGCGTCTGATGAGGACCTCCTCGCTTCTAAATCAGGGTTGGTTACTGGTTACGTCGCGACTTAACACTTCTTCTGCAGTCATCGTCTTAACAAAGATTTAGCATTTCTTATCCAGACTTGACTCGCGCAATTCAGCGCCTTCTGTTTCGTTGATGGCCTATACAGCCAATAACGGAGAAAAGCAGCAATCAGAAGTGCATTTGTTATATGGTTAATCATCGTGGTCATCCGCAGAGCACTCATTGACTGATGAAGAGGAACGGGGAGGTGACTTTGTGCGCGGAACACAGTTTGTGGGTACCATCTCATTCCCCAGTCACTACTCATACACTGCCTCCGTCACCTGCTACTCATGTGCCGTTGACTTCGGCATCGGTGACAGAGGCCAGTCAAGCTTTATTATGCGTCATGACTATAGACCTTTACGACTTGTAAGTACGCCCACTCCACCACTCATAGAGAACGTGCGGAACGAGTGAAGTATTCTTCGACTGCCGAAGTGACGTCTATTGACTTTCCTTTTAGAAATAATACTAAATTTATAGAAGACAATTCTTCGGCATCGCTTACAACGTCAAAGCCGCGAGTGATGAGGTGTCGCTGTGTCTCGCTTTTAAGCCAGTCATTTATATGTATTGACGCAATGTAACCCGCTAAGGTCATCCATGTTGTTAAGCAAATCATAAAACTAACAACACCGTTTGTGTTCACCATGATTATGGAGGTAATCAAACGCTGGGATTGACAGGTCGGACTGTTCAGTTCAAAATGAATTCCACTGAATTTTGGTAAACGGGAAGAGCGAGGCCTTCCTCTCTTGATCAAGTTGGTTAACCAGTGCTGTGCTTTTGGTCTTTGGGTCAATTTCAAGAAGTTGGTGTTGGTTTCGATTCAGCAGATAGAGTTTCTGGGTGATCTCTTAGATTATGTAAGACCCATGGCCTTCCCCACTCAAAATCGGATTAAAAAGCTGTTAGATTGTTCGAGTCGTGTCCACACCTAAGTCTCAAGTGTTTCTTTTGTGCTTGTTAATTGTCACGGAGAAGACGGTCGAGTTGGGTAGGTATCTTTTTTGCTAGTTTCAGCGTGTTCTTCTGAAGACCTTGACAGGTTGTCATATCATCGACTACGGACTTCTTTGCTAGGACTCAGAGATTCCGACTGGTGGTTGAGTCAGTCCAATGTCCTGAAGGGTGTGAGTTTCCCTCTTCCGTCCTGTCAAGTCAGTTTAAGATCAATGCGTCTTGTAACGGGTGTGTTTCTTTTTCAATGGGTTCACTTTGAAGGGTCAGTAGTGTGCTCATGGTTGGACACTGTATATCAACGTGTTGGAAATGAAGGGGCATGCAGTTCAGTTCCTGGTCTACAAACATACGGTAGTCCAGTATTTGTCAAAGCAGGGTGGCACACTCTCACCAATGTTGGTCGAGTTACCAAACATGTTCTCTTACAAGCTCGCGACAATAGTTTTATCATTCAAGCTTTGCACATCGCAGGCAGGCTGAATGTTTTCGCTGATTTGGCATCCAGAATGTGCGAAATCGTTCACACAGAGTGGGCTTTTGTGGATTTTAATGGATTGTCGACGACTTTGCGAATTGCCTCAATCATCCTCTCCCGGTGTACATTTCTCAATGTCTGGACTTAACAGCATAAGCGATCGATGCGTTAGCGTGCCGTTGGTATCTAGTTGTGTTGTTCGCGTTTACGCCGTTGTAGCTAATGCTTTAGTTTTTCGTGAAGATACGGCCGGAGAGACCGAAACTTGTGGCTCCCGATCTATCAGAATTTTCGTGGTTTCCTTTTTTGATGTGATTACTGTGCGTCAGAAGTCCTCTGGGAGTATAGAATACTACCTCGGGAGTATGGCAGTTTGTGACATCCTTATTGGGAGTATTGCCCCCAAGTCCTCGGTTGTTTCAGTCTGTAAACTTCTCCTTCATGAAGAACAGAAGTTATTTCTCAGAGGGTAATTCAGAGGATGGAGACAGTTTACAAAGATTCCACGAATCATGTTTATTTGTTGCAATACGACTTTTCGGTACATGGTAGGTCGACAAAAGCATCGCTCCACGGCAGCCACGGCGATGGCAGATGCCCACTTTTTTGTTCACCTTATCGAGGTCAGAAATGTTTTAGTTCGATTATGACATGTCGCTCAGCTCTCACGTTCATACTTAAGCGCTCGTCTTAAGTTTTTCAATAGCGTTTATAATGCGAAAAAATCTTGCCTAGACACAAGACTGCTTTCCAGTTTAAAGTAATAAATGATTTGATGGTACAGATAGCACATAATAAAAATTTACAAAAATGGGGCATAAAAGAATCCGGTAAATGCAACGATTGCGAGAAAGAGGACACTATTTGGCATATGTTCTGTAACTGCCCAAAAACAATAAATATAATTCGACTGATTTTAAATTTGATTCAAATCTCGAGTGTTAATTCTGCTGATTTTATTTTTGGAACAAAGGAGGGTGCACTAAATGTTATCTGTATTCTATCCAAGTGGCATATATACCAGTCTAGGTTTCATAGCAAGAGTTTCCCTTGAACGTTTTACAAGGGGCCTGCAAATGTTAAAAAAGGCGGATGCAAACCATCTAGAAAGCAGTGTTTTCGAAGCAAAGTGGAGTAAATTTCTCTTCCTTCTAGAGCTTTAAATGTTGGCTAAGGATTCACAGCGGAAGAAGTATTTTTTAACTTTTTTTCTTTCTCTCTTATTTATGTGTTTTTTTTCTTCATTTTTTTCTATGTTCTCATCGTAAAAAATAATAAAAAGCTTCAATAAAAAAGCGCTCGTCTGGCCATGATTTGTCTGCCTGTGATATGTTGTCGATTTGCTCAGGTCCTTTTAATTGGAGCGCTCCCAGTCGGAAGAACAGTGGTTCCTTGAGATTTGTCTCTGGTTTTGATAACTTCCACGTCTACAAGATATTTTTCTCATAAAAACGAGCATTAAGAAATTGAATATATCAGGTAGTAATGACAATAATAACAATAATAATATTAATAATAACAATGAAAACGATGATGATGGTGATGATCATGATGCTGCTGATGATGATTGTTATTGTTACGATGACGACGGGAGCGGCAGATTATAATCCCTCTAATATTTTTCTCATCACAAGGAGTATTAAGAAATTAAACACTTCAGACACTAATAATAATAACAAAAATAATATTAGCAATAATAGTAATGATAACGTTGATGATGATGATGATGATGATGATGATGATGGTGCTGGTGGTGGTGATGATGATGATGATGATGATGATGATGATGATGATGATGATGATGATGATGATGATGATGATGATGATGGAAACGACAGATTGTAATCATTCGACCCATATCCACCTCTCCTGTGAAAGGGTTCAAACATGCCAAAAAGAGTTGTTGAAGCAAAGTCTGATGTCACATTCTGCGATCTGAGTAGGGGGAAACGGCGGTTCTGGAAGAGGAAGTGACGTCAAAATGACGTCATAAGGTGTTTCAGAACCGGCATGGTGACTGTAGAACAGTTTTTTGATAAAACGCGCGCCTATTCGAATGACGTCATAATGACGTGAAAATGACGTCATAAGTCACGTGATAATGACGTCATAAGTCTTTTTTTACACATGCATGCACACACATACCAAGACAGGTTTTTGCTTAATTAACAATATGTGGCGGCCGCTCTGAAAAGAGCGGACAGGAGTCGAAGCTCCTCACTGTTGGTTGCTGCCGTCGGTTCAGTAAAAGTGAGCACGTCTTGGATTAGCCGTAGTGGTTGACTCATCTGCTGTCCATTGAAGACAAAGTGAGTGGTCTTGACGCCACAAGTCATACATGCCAGTCCATAGTCACGGCACAGGGCCGCATGATATGCATGTATGCATGAGCAGTGTAGGCAGGCTTGATGACCGCAGACAGAAGCAATCACTTTATCTCCTCCAACCAAACACCCACAGCTAACACAGATGTTCAGATCATGGCGTAGGAAGTATGCAGTCCATGTTGGGTACTCTTCTTGATTGGACGACACATCTTCCGATAGCATGGCCATACGTAGATCTGCTTCCTTGAACTGTCCTTGCTCCACGTTGAGAATCCTGTTGGCTGCAGTGACCAGACGATTTATGAAGACTGGTATGCAGAGCACGGCTGCATAAGCAGGATCTGGAAACATCTGGAAGAAGTATTTTTCTGTATGGAGTATCGGTTTGAACATAGACAGGGATGCCCATTTGCTCAACTTCACGTACTCTCAGCAGGTGAGTGAGATCGAAGGTGAGCTCCATTCTAACAAGTGTGGAGAGAATATGTGAAGAGAACACTTATATAGCTTGGGAAATGAGGTCACGGGGTGAGGCAGCTTCTCCGACCCCCCTCTCCCCCAGGAAATATTATGTGCCGACCCCCCCCCCCCCCTGAGAGGGAAATTACGTCAACTCAGCATAATCAAGTCGTATCTAAGTGTGATTCCACCTTTGGTTTGCCTACCAATTCCAACATGACTTCGACTAGCAAGACAGTGATGCGAAACGGCCGAGACGTAACACTGACAACGGAGTGTTACAAGTGTTGGGCGTGGTTGAAATATGCGGGACAGCCTCACAACTGTCCAGTACACCACAAGGCACCGCGTCGGTTCTGCTGCAAGACCTATGGCGGCCTTCTGTGATATAGGTTTACAGCAACATTGCCTGGACCAGGACCGGCGTGCACTGACTGCTGGTGGTATGGTGCGACACTGAAAAGCAGGAGTTATTGTAACACCCATCCCTTAAAGTGTGTAGGAAGACCGCTCACCATGAAGGAGTACCTGTTCCAGAACCGCCGTTTTTCCCCTACTGACCTGTAACCTTTCTGACAATATTCTGAACAAGAACTCCCCAATCTGAGCAATATTTTTTATCTTACAAATTAAGAAATATATCGCGAGTTTTATTGAAATTATCCGAGAAAATTTTCTCAAAGCCTGTTCCAAAATCTTATTGTTCTTATGGAAGTATATCGATGTATCAATTTGCAATGTAGAGTTGTCACAGCCTACACTTTTGTCTTGTGTAGTTCTGCGTCAACCCTCGCTACTGGCGAGAGCTTTTGGGGACGGTTTAGAAGGCTTTCCTTTACAACTACAGAAAATGCATTGTGAGGAATTTTCAAGACTCCAGACCTGATTGACCGCTTCAGTGGTTTAGACCGTTTGCTTCAAAAATGCTGGTTTCGAGTGCAGTTTATTGGCAGCACATATCCACTTTTGAATACCAGTCAATAACTGACGACACAGGAGGGGAGTAAAATCACAACCTTGCCCCTCATTTATGTCACGCGGCGCCAATTTTCATTGCTGGACGATCTTAGTAGTTAGAGAAGAGGGGTTTCAGACCACCCCCCCAGGAATTTTTTTTTGGGTGGCAGGTGGCATTCCAGCTCAGTGACGTCAGACCCCCCCCTAGGCGGCAGTCAGGTCAGACATAAACTGTGAACGCCGATTCCAGCTCACTTGGTTGTACCGCCGATTCCAGTTCAGTGACGTCAGACCACCCCCCCCCCCAAGGAATTTTTTTTGGGTGGCAGGTGGCAGTCGGGACAGACCAGCATTGCGTCGTAATTCTCATTTGATTTGATTGTGCAGTTAGTTTTGAAAATAAAAAAAAATTTATAGGAAGTTGTTGTTAGAGTGTCGCTTTATATCTACTTCAAAGTGAAAAAAAATTGCTCTCGTTTACTAGTTTTTTTAACCATGTACTCCAGTACTGGTTTATGAATTGTGTATTTTGACTGGTCAGTCTGTTTTGCAACATTTTACAGCATTGTAGGATTTTTTTACTAAAAAATGTCCAAACACAAAACAACAGAAAAAAACTCACCTAAATATATTATCTCTTACTAATCTAAATTAATATTTTACAAACCATTTACTATACTATCGTAGAAGAACTAGCATCCGTATTAAAAGTTAAAAGAAAAACGTTAGCACATATTTTTTAGAATGCTCTTTCAATATGTAAAAGTTCTCGCAAGTTCTCTAACAGCATTTTCTCTATGAGTAATTCTTTTCTCAAGTAGCTTAAAAGTACAAAGTCTACTGTGCTACACTAAAACACACAGCTGTTGTTCTGCGGCAAAGTCAACGCTGCTATGGATACTGTAACAGATGGTAAAAATCAACATTGCTAGCAGTAGTATGGTAATGGGGATTCCAGCCGGCAGTCGGGACAGACCCCCCTAGCCGGCAGTCGGGACAGACCCCCCTAGCCGGCAGTCGGGGCAGACCCCCTACTTTAAATTGCGATAACTTTCGTTACAGTTGACCGATTTGTATGAAAATTTTGCTGTTTGATTCAGTTTTATATCTAGTTTTAACATAGTCAGGGCTAGTTGCACCGACGGCTGTATACATTGTTTGTCGCATGCCGCCATTTTAACTTAAAAGTGACCTAACTTTTGTTATACTTAACCAGTTTGTTCAACATGTTCAGCAAGTTGTTGTTCAACCAGTTGTTCAACATGTTCAACAATTTGTTGTTCAACATATTAAGACAACTCACTATAGAGCATAAAAAGCATCTGTCCTCAGACATTCTGTGTCAAGATACATAAGAGTGAACATGTCTGCAGTGAGTGAACCACAACTACAATCTATGACAATGCCTGTAGAAAAGTCTGAGACAATGCCTGCAGAAAATTTTATAGTAAAGCCTGAGACAATACCTACAGCAAAGTCTAAGGCAATGCCCATGGTAAAGTCTAAGGCGAAGTCATGTCAGCAGCGTCAAAAGCGACCACATCTTAGAAAGATAAAAAGAGATGAGTTACCAGCTGTGACGCCGCCGTGTAAAAAGCGAAAAATTAAGACAGAGCCTAAAATGAAGCGAGAACCAGAGTGTAAAGCTGCTACCACCATGAAGAAGATGAGTGTAGACGATTTACCGGTTATGATACCTATTAATGGAGAAATATATATTAAATTGGCGAAATATCAAAAGAAAGTGATGGTTAACATTCGTGAATATATTACGGATCATACATCTGGGAGGTTACACCCTACCAAGAAGGGAATTTTGTTGTCATTGAACGATTGGCACATGCTGAAGAAGCAAATGACGTCATTGGATCTCATGCTTCAGAAAATGGATTTGTATAAATGCAGTGACTGTCAGAAGATCGTTGAGTAGACAGCGAGATGACTGTATACAGTTTTAACTGCATGACGAGCTTAGTGAATGCTATGATTTCATCACCCTCAGTGCAGAAGATTGGAGCGAAGGTTTTGAAGCTTGACAAGAACTTGAAACTTAGCTTTGACTCATATGGGCATGTACATTTGATATGTAGTTCAAATAAAATTGTCTTCATATGTAGACTATGAAATTAACATGATTTATGCTCATGTGAAGTTAGTTGTTATAAAATTTTAAGTTAAGTTCTTGTGAATCTGCACATGTATTAACATAATATATATTTGAAATAGTTTTGTTTGTATCATAATTGTACATATTTGTAATATTCAATAAAAACACATATGATGCTTTTAAACTTTTTATTTTTCTCATACAATACTTGAATATAATACATAATAATACAATTCTTGAATATAATACATAATAATACAAAATTAACTATAATACCTAATATACGATATATGATATATGGTATACGGGTCAATTAAAACCGCGTCAATAACCTTACGACTTTATATGTTGCAAAGCAAGACATATATTAATACACAACGCTTAAGTTCATAAAATATTACAACATTTATAAAGTCTTTATCACAAAGTTTAGTCAAATAAGTCTATTTTTCTTCATCTGTTTCACTCTGTTCACTCTCCATACCACTTTCTTCATCACTGCTGTCATACTCCTCTTCCTTATCTAGTAGCTCTTCAAAGAATGCATTGTTTTTCCTTATAGCCGCCTTTAGTGCCTTTGAATACTTGTAATGTTTTTCATCCACAAAGTAATTAAAGTCCTTTAAAATCTTTTGATAATGTCGGCTTTGTTCTAGACGCTGGGTATATTTGAATAGTCTCATAAACAGTTGTTTTAGTCTATGTTTATAAATGGGTCGAAGGTCATAACTTGCTATTTCACGCGCATCTTCAAGTCCTTGTTGTTCATATTCTGAACCTTTTCTTGAAATTTGTCATCATAGTCATCGTAGACTTCTTGAACCATACCATACCAAACAGAGTCTATTTCTGACTCACTTTCAGAGTCTGTTTCTGACTCACTTTCAGAACTCCTGCCATCAGCATCCTCACCGCATTACTCCATATGTTTGAGCAAAGCTTCTTCGCTGTTGTATAATGCACCACATTCTGTACAAGCCTGTGCATTCTTTTCAGCCATGCTAACGCTTTGACTTTCCATAGAAGACTCATCTAAAGTTTCCGTGAAAGGTAGTTTTACAGGGTTTTCCATATCCGATTATTCATCCACTTCTGACGTGTGAGTAACCTTTGAGTGTCTTTTAAGACTTTGTGGCCAATTGTAAGATTTCGAACAAATGTTGCATTTATACATCCTTTCGGTTCAAAATACACTATTTAAATGATGAGAAAGTCTTTAAACATAGCTTTATATACAACAACTTGTTGAACAACAACATGTTGAACATGTTGAACATGTTGAACATGGTGAACTTGTTGAACATGTTGAACATGTTGAACAACTTGTTGAACATGTTGAATATGTTGAACATGTTGAACAATTTGTTGAACAATACCACGTCGTAATGTCTTCCAAAAATTATTCGAACACGTGTATTGAATGGGCTTGCCATTCGAACACGTCTTTTAAATGGGCTTGCCATTCGAACACGTCTTTTAAATGGGCTTGCCATTCGAACACATGTTTGAATGGTGTGTTCTTCTCACCTGTGCAAATAGCCTGTGACCACTGTAAACTAGAAATAAAACTAGATCAAACGATAAAATTTTCAGTCAAATCGGTTGAATATGGTGAAAGCTACCTACTTTTTTCAAAAATTACTAAAATATACATTATGCTTTCAGCCACATGTGCAAAGAGCCTGTGACTACTTTATTCTAAACTAGAAATAAAACTGGATCAAACGATGAAATTTTCATTCCACTTGGTTAAGTATAACGAAAGTTAGGTCACTTTTAAGTTAAAATGGCGGCATGCGACAAACAATGTATACAGCCGTCGGTGCAACTAGCCCTGACTATGTTAAAACTAGATATAAAACTGAATCAAACAGCAAAATTTTCATACAAATCGGTCAACTGTAACGAAAGTTATCGCAATTTAAAGTAGGGGGGTCTGCCCCGACTGCCGGCTAGGGGGGTCTGTCCCGACTGCCGGCTGGAATCCCCATTACCATACTACTGCTAGCAATGTTGATTTTTACCATCTGTTACAGTATCCATAGCAACGTTGACTTTGCCGCAGAATAACAGCTGTGTGTTTTAGTGTAGCACAGTAGACTTTGTACTTTTAAGCTATTTGAGAAAAGAACTACTCATAGAGAAAATGCTGTTAGAGAACTTGCGAGAACTTTTACATATTGAAAGAGCATTCTATAAAATATGTGCTAACGTTTTTCTTTTAACTTTTAATACGGATGCTAACTCTTTTAGGATAGCATAGTAAATGGTTTGTAAAATATTAATTTAGATTAGTAAGAGATAATATATTTAGGTGAGTTTTTTTCTGTTGTTTTGTGTTTGGACATTTTTTAGTAAAAAAAATCCTACAATGCTGTAAAATGTTGCAAAACAGACTGACCAGTCAAAATACACAATTCATAAACCAGTACTGGAGTACATGGTTAAAAAAAACTAGTAAACGAGAGCAATTTTTTTTTCACTTTAAAGTAGATATAAAGCGACACTCTAACAACAACTTCCTATAAATTTTTTTTATTTTCAAAACCAACTGCACAATCAAATCAAATGAGAATTACGACGCAATGCTGGTCTGTCCCGACTGCCACCTGCCACCCAAAAAAAAATTCCTTGGGGGGGGGGGGTGGTGGTCTGACGTCACTGAACTGGAATCGGCGGCACAACCAAGTGAGCTGGAATCGGCGTTCACACTTTATGGTCTGACCTGACTGCCGCCTAGGGGGGGGGGGGGTCTGACGTCACTGAGCTGGAGTGCCACCTGCCATCCCCAAAAAAAAAATTCCTAGGGGGGGTCTGACGTCACTGAGCTGGAATGCCACCTGACACCCAAAAAAATAATCCTAGGGGGGTGGTGGTCTCGAACCCCTCTTTCCTAACTACTGATCTTTTATCGATAGTTTTTGCGTTGCCCTCCAACAGTCAATCACTACGTATGTTCGCGTTGTTGTGTGTAATATCTGTTTGCTCCACTAGAGATTCCGCGAAAATAGTACTCATAAATGATACGAATAAATTTAAAATATCACCCCTGTCTCTGTTATGTTATGCAGATTATGAAAAGGTCAACCGTTTTTATGAAAAAGATGGGTTTTTGCCTTTAAGACAAACTTAAACAGCGGCTAACCACTGGTTTTTGGCCTTCTCAACTATTACCACCATGCTATGGTTACGTTGACAAGTATAATTGCAGAATTATTCAAGAAGCGAATTACCTTCCAGTTAACTTCACTGGTTCTCTGAGCAAAGTCTGTCAGCTATCTTTTAGTAGACTTGTTGCGTGAATGTGAGTTTAGCAAATCGGCTAACAACTTTAAATTGTAAGTGTGAACCGGGCGAGTTAACTTTGTAAGTTAATCCTGCAAATACGACCACCTATGGTTCCGACATTGATTGTTAATAAACACAGTGTGATTTAGTATTTCGTCGGTAGGTGGCAGGCGTGTTAGCGGAAGTCAGTAAGTTTCGGCAGATTTTCTGTCAAAATGTAAATTTGTACCCATATGAACCTCAGTTTGCAGGTATTGAATGTTACACGGTAATAATATGTTCTTAAGCCTATTATCTTCTGTATAAATGGTCGACAGCGTGCAGTCAAGCCATGTGAACAAATGTTTGGTTTCGACTTCATTTGCCTCGCACTCTTTCGGCAGTTCTCCTGTTTTGATTGGAAAAATGGGGTAATATAAGCCAAATCACACTTTACATTGTTGCCACACCGTACTTTAAAAAAAGATTTGTACTTTTTTTGGCCTTGTACTTTTTTCCCTAAAACGTACTTTTTTTGACCAGCGTACTTTTTAATACTTTTTTTGCATTTTCCTTTTTCTGTTCATTTTTCAAAATGCACAGTTTTAGCTTTGTTTGGCGCGAGTTACAAGGTTACCAGACTGTACATTTAAAAAAGATTTATACCTTTCTTCGCCTTTAATGTTTTCTTCATTTATTTCAAGGCTTATAAGTTGTTTTTAGATACTTTGTAGCCCTCAGCCGATTTGCCTGAAGGCTATTGCTATCGGTCTGTCTGTCGTCCGTGCCCACAATGATTATGCTATGTGGTAGATTTTCGGTACATCCGTCACTTGCGTGGTTTTTAGCCCGGCTTACGTTACACGTAAGGTGGGGTTTCCCTAAAAGGAGAGAAATATAAAATTGAACAGCACATCGTAATTGGGAAAACTAAAAATGTGTTCTTTTAATGCGATAACAGCCATACCATTCACTATTACATTCTTATTATGGGTCATAATAATTTTCATCAGTCAACAGACGAATTTGTAAAATAACCAATTACGATGTGCTGGTCAATTTGAATGTTCCTTGCCTTGTAGCTCCGAGTAGCTCTGACTTGTATAACATCGCATATCTCTGTGTCAGGGCTACGAAGCCTTCCATTGTTCCACTAATAGGGGTCAATTTTATATGTTCTGAGGCACGAATCCTGCATACCAGCCCCTATTATTCAAACATCTACAGAAAGTTCATGCCCAGTATGTCCTTTCTGTAAAACAGGCAAAGTTTTTAGTGAGCTGTATGTCTTTTATTTGTTCATAAAAATGCAGAAAAGTTAGCTTCCGCATCCACCTGTCAAATGTTTGTTTACATTCTGGCCTTTAAATGTCACGTGACCAAAGTCAAGGAACCGAAAATTTAAATAAAGGGGTTATAGTTTATTTGAACAATATGTATTAATTAGTTGATAGATGCAGAATTACGTATAAATTTATTTGGTACACCCACCATATTTGACTTTTTATGTTTACATTCTTTTTGAAATATCAATTTAAAAGTTTTTTTGGTGGATAATTGCAGAAAATTATTGTTACTATTTCACGTAATAAAGTGCCCAGCTGAACATCAGAAATTTTTACAACGATTACATACTGGAATAAGTTTGTTAACACACTCAAGCCTACATTTCTGCATCGATTGACAAGATATCTTAACAATAAGTAGTATTGGAACCAGCAAGGATCGGTATTGTAAATTAGCCATGTCGGTACAAGGACATTGGCCCAGCTGAACTTCACAAATTTTCGCAATCCTTACTCAGTCGAATGAGTTTGTTAACACACTCAGGCCTACATTTCTGGATCGATTGTTGAAATCTTTTACATATATAGGTATTGGCACCAACAAAGGTCGGTATTGTAAATGAGCCCTGTCGATCCAAGGACATTCGCCCAGCTGAACTTTAGATGTTTTCACAACCCAGCTGAACTTCAGAAATTTTCACAACCCTTACATACTGGAATGAGTTTGTTAACACACTCAAGCCTACATTTCTGGATCGATTGACAAGATATCTTAACTATAGGTAGTATTGGAACCAACAAGGATCGGTATTGTAATTGAGCCATTTCGGCCCAAGGACATTGGCCCAGCTGAACTTCACAAATTTTCGCAATCCTTACTTATTTTGAATGAGTTTGTTAACACACTCAAGCCAACATTTCTGGATCGATTGTTGAAATCTTTTACATATAGGAAGTATTGGCACCAACAAAAGTCGGTATTGTAAATGAGCCATGTCGGCCCAAAGAGTTGCTTCAGTGAAAATATATATATATTGAAGTTGTGCGACGTCGCATTATTTTTCGATTCGACCATAATTCGTGGCGAGGGACATCAGTTTCACTGATAACTTTTTTATTTTTGGTGTGAGTTATCCCTAGGGGGTCGTGCATACGGCTTATGCTTTTTTACTGGATGGGGTGATTTTTGAATTTGTTGGAAATTTTTGAAGAAAAAAACTTCAAACTGCATTTCCCCCACACTTTTGATTAGGGTTGGGTATCGCGGCGAATTCTGTATCGCGATACGTATCGCGATATTAACCACGTATCGCGATATATATCGCGATATTTTAAATGTTTAAAAAGGGAAAAATACAACTGTTGATGGCTTTATTTCTAGACATTTTAACACTTGTGTAGGGCATTGAAGTAAGGGCACTGTAACAGAATACGAAAAGTATGTTGGCAATAACTTCTTAATTATGATTTCGACTGTCATCAGTGATAACTACGGCCACAATGAGGCAAGATCCCATGTGTAGGACATATTGGTTTTGATAGATTCACTGTGATTAAAAATTCGTCATTTGCAAAGTACTATCAAGGGCAATTCCTCTACCTATTTTATTTAGCCAAAAAACGTAAAAATGTCGAAACTTTCACATCACTTTACAAAAAATAATCTGCCGTTTCACTATATATGCTTTCTTCCTGTTGGATATGGTTTTCCTCATCTAAATAGTAACGGAGATATGACCCACACAAAAGTTGATACAAAAATTATCAAAAAACTAAAAAAAATAAAAAAAAAACGTCGAAAATTAACATTTTTTTTACAAAATCGACAAATAACCTGCCGTTGCACAACTTGGCTATACATAGTGCATGTAAAGTTTGGTTAGATCCGGTAAATAATTACAGGGATATCGCACGAACAAAATTTGATGCAAAAATGACGAGTCCAAAAACGTAAAACGTCAAATTTTTTGCATTTCATTTACAAAATCAAACAATAACCTGCCGTTGCACAACTTCTTATATATATTTTCTCCCTGTAATATTTGCTTTGCTTCCGATAAATAGCAACAGAGAAGATATAGTGAGAACAAAAAAAAGTGCGGACAGACAGACGGACAAGTTCGTAACTATATCCCTCCGTTACACGGGGTTATAACAACACAGCATCTTCTGTAACGGTGAATAAAAAAAGTCACTTTTTCAAATATATTAGCCAGTCCACTCAATCATCACACAGCTGAGATCTTTCTTTGGTTATGGCATAACATGCCGTTGAAAAAAAGAGTAATTGGGAAAAATGTGAAACTAAATTTGAACAACAGAAAATATGATGTGAGAAGTGACGAACAGAGTATTGCAGATATCACGCACAAATAATACATTGGAAAATTATTGCATATGTTGAATAAAACATACAGTGGAAAATATCGGAAAATATCGATATTTTAAAATTCGTATTGCGATACGTATCGTGAAAAAAAGTATCGCGATATATCGCTGTATCGATAAATATCGCCACCCCTACTTTTGATCCAATGGCATTTGTTTTTGGCATCTGCAAGGGTCGAGCATATGGCTTGTACTTTTTTTAGTCGATCGGGCGATTTTTGTATTTTTGGGGATTTTTGTTAAGAAAAAATTTCAAATTGATTTATTCCCCACAGGGGGAATATATGCGATCGACCGCGTGTCGGTCTGTCGGTCGGTCGGTCTGTCATCAAGAGCTTGTTAACGCGATAACTTAAAAACTGCTGCAAGAATTTTAATGAAACTTGGTATGTAGATTCTATGGGAACAAACACAGATCGGTATTGTAAATGGGCCAGGTTCGTCCAAGGAAAATGGACCAGCTGGAAAATTTCAGCTCTTGATTGACTATTGATGGCCGTGTTTAACTGATAGGGTGGGGGGAGGGGGCTGTGGGGAATATGTGGGCTGTGCACACTGCTCTAGTTTCATTTATTTTTGGTATAAGGCATTCCTAAGGAGTCATTTGTATAGCTTATGCCTTTTTAGTCGATCGGACAGTTTTTGTATTTTTGGGAAATTTTTAAAGAAAAACCTTCAAAATGCATTTCCTCCTACCGTTTTTATCCGATTTCATTTATTTTTGGTTTGAGGCATCCCTGGGTTGGTTGGCTTATGGCTTGTGCTTTTTGACTCGATTTGGGAATTTTTTATTTTGGGGGGAATTTTTGAAGAAAATACCTCAAAGTGCATCTTCTCCTACAGTTTTGATCCGATGTCATTTATCTTGGGTGTGAGGCATGATTAGGAGGTCGTGAATATCGCTTGTGCTTTTAAGTCGATCGGGAAATTTTTTGAAAAAAAAATCAAAATACATTTCCTCTTTCAGATTTTATCAGATGTCATTTATTTTTGGTTTGAGCCGTCTGTAGGGGTAATGCATACGGCTTGTGCTTTTTGAGTGACTTGGAAAATTTTTGGATTTTTTTTCGGATTTTTTGAAAAACCAGACCGAATTTCGATACACGTAGCGAAATGGCACCCACTTGCAATCGCACATAATTATCAGCTTCCGAATTATTATCTTGAACGAGGACATCGAAGTAATATAATGTTATCTCTTTTGGGTACAAATAATCAATTCAGTTTTCTAACCGTTTTCGAGATAATGGTCAACTTCCGGTTTTGGACCTTGACCATGACGGAGGAGGTCAGGGTCACCGAGGTGCCTCTTATGTAACGTTGTTTAGGCCGATGGGTCGAAAATGGCTCTGTCTCCCGTTTTGAAAAAACATTTGCCTATCGTTAACGGTACACGAGGTCACGTGACCTTTGATCTTGACCCTCAAGGTCAAGATTAAGGTCTCAGCGTTACCCTCTTCGAAGTACGTTTTATATATTCAAACTGGGATTTAAACACATATTATAGCCACTTTTCGTGATTAATAGACGTTTTGAAAAATATTTTTTCCTCAATTTGACCTTGACCTTTGATGTCAAGATGAAAAATATTTGCGGTTTTACCGAGGCCTGATGATTGTCTATAAGTGTGCCAAATATAATAGTCCTCTGAGGTTTGCAAGTGGGAATTATGCAAAACAGTAGTGAAAGATAAGTTGTGAAGTAGCATATGCAGAATTCCGTTGACACACACTCACAAAGCATAAAACACTATTGACACTGCAGTGACGCCTGCTGGGAACCACACAAGGACAAGGGCAAATATAAACAACCACGTAACGCTTTTTAACCCAGCCGACTTCGTCGGACTGGGTTAGTCGTATCACTATAGGGGGCTTGAATGTATGTGCGTATGTTAAACTTTTTCTTTAAAATGCTACTCCTCCTACAGTTTTGCTCCAAACGTTTTGATATGACGCAGGAATGTTCCCTGGATGGTCCCCCACTTGGGCTATTACTTTTTTGACGATTGGCGAAAAACTGACAAAATGGCGGCACTTTTTGTGCCCGTTTTGACCCATTTTTTAAAATGCTACTCCTCCTACAGTTTTACTCTAATCGTTTACATGTTACACAGAGATGTTTCCCATGGATTCGCCTACCAGGCTATTATTTTTTTCGCGGTTTACCAAAAGCTGCTGAAATGGCGGAACTTTGAAGTTTGGCAAAAACTGAAATAAATGGGAGTAAATAACTGACTTGTCAAACCATTCATTTCTCTGTCCTTTTCAGATAGTTATAAAATTTTAATCGAAAGTTTCTTAGGTGCTTCTCCACCTAGACTTTGCTTTTTTCGCAAATGACAAAAAAAAAAAAAAAAATGCCGAAATGGTGGAATTTAAAAATTTTTGTAAAATTATGTAAATGTCGGTAAATACATGAATCGTCAAAACCCAACATCCCTTTTCGGGTAGCTTCCAAATTCGAATTAAATGCATTTTACGTACTTCATTTTTTGGCCTAACAGTATTCGTTTCAGAGTTTTTCTCTTTTCCTTGTTTGGTAACTCGGCTGGGTCATGTCCTTGGACATGCTTGTTTGTTCTCAAATAATCTAGTCCGTGACCGACCACTTAAACTCATTTCAAACATATCAAATGGTGCCACATAATGCAACCACCACATAAGATACCTCTCGTTTGTCCGTCCGTCCGTCTGTAAACTTTTTTCTTCCGGATGATATCTCGAAAACTATTCATTTGAGCTTCACCAAACCTTTTAGGAAGAAAGTATTTATGGTGTAGATGTGCAGCGGAGGTTCAGTTTGTCCCATGTCAGTCCGTCCGTTGCACTCTATTAGCTTGTTCTTGTTCAGACGCTATCTCAAAAACTATTCATCGGATCTTCTCCAAGTCTTACATGAAGAAAGTATATATATAGTGTAGATGCGCAAGGACCCGTCCGTCGCTCCATCCTTTGCACCTTGTATATTGTTTTTTGTCCGGGCGGTAAATCACAAGAGTAACTGGACCACAGTGATGTAACCGCTATTGGCTGAGGGCTCTGCATCTCCGATGCGTATGTTCTTTGTACTTTTTTTGTACTTTTTTGTACTTTTTTACAGAACGTGCTTTTTTGTACTTTTTAACGCTTTCAGTGTACTTTTTTTGTCCGACTGCCAGTGGCAACCCCGACTTTAGGTGTTTCGAATAAAATGCGCAAGAACTTGAATTTCGACTGAGAGGGAACCGGGTAAAAAAATGAAAAAAAAAGTGATAGAAAATTATAGAAGCAATTAGTCCTAGAGGACTCTTGCGGTCTTCCTATGACAGAAAGAGTCACAGTTAATACAATAGGAAATGTCATTGATGTCAATTTTCCAAATCTCGGCGCACGACTGGGGCCAACGGCGTTATTTTAGAAAGGGTGCATCACATAAATGACCCAATTTTTTACTGAGAAAAATATGTCCTAGGAAGATAGAAAGGGTCCCTGGGACTAAGAAGAAATATACCAAAAAAAAAAAAAAAAAAAAAAAAACAGCTCATACTCGGAACATAAAAGAAATTGAAACTTCGAACTATTTGTTAAAACTTTAAATTATTTTTTAAAATAGCATATGATTGTTAAAACACGATTGCTCTTTGGTGGAAGGGGAATTTGACATTTAGGCGTTATCTTTCTACCACTTCTTTCATTTTTAACACAGTTTTTATTCGAAACGGGGAAGTTTTGCAAATTTAATTCGGAACGTCCAAAGTGTGATTTGGCTTATACCAGATCACAGTTAATAGTGCGCTTGCTCAAACTGATACTCTGCCATTTTTTTAAGGAAAACAATAAGCAGAAACAACCATAAAATTTTTTTTTCAAAAATTTTGAAATTTTGAGCAATTTAATTTTTTTTTAGGATGTACGAGTGTATGGTGTAGGAAAAGTAAGTTGTAGTGTTATTCATAAACGATGATAACTCAGATTACAGTCTGGGAAGTGATTTTGATGTTTGTTCCAACGACTTCGCGTTGCTCTACAAGCCAAATCACACTTTGGTCGTTCTGAATAAAATGCGCAAAAACTCAAGTGTTTCGAATACAAACTAGTCGGGTACAAAAATAAAAGAAATGATAGAGAGATTTCGCCTAAATGCCGAATTTCTCGTGCACCAAAGAGCAGTCGTGTTTTTAACAACCAGTCTGCTATTTAATTTCTACTATGTTTTTTTCATTGTATCACTTGATGTTTTATGTCCACATTGTAAAGCGCTTATATGGTAAACTAAAAGGGCGCTATATAAAAAAGTTGCAATACTAAAAATAATATTTTAAAAATTAAAAGTTTTAAGAAATAGTTTCAAGTTTCATTTATATTCCGAGTACGAGCTGTTTTTACTATATTTCTTCTACCATTTCTTTCATTTTTAACCGGTTCCTTTGTAGTCGAAATCCAAAATTCTTGCGCTGAGTGGATGGATATTTTAAAAGTAGTTTCTCTCTGAAATAAGTACTACTTTCGTGCAACAGGTCTGTGGAGTAAAGGGTGTCCTGTACAACAAGTCTTTGGAGTAAAAGGGTGTCCAAACCAACAGGCCAAAACATCAGAGGTTGGCTGTTGGATAACAACTCTCAAATATATTGTTTACTTCCAAATCTGGGAACCTATTTTTCTTCAGAGCCATGAGACGAAGCTTTTGGTTTGTTTCACTTTAGACGATACATTTAATGTTGTGGTCACATGTCTATAAACTGATAATAATAAAACTGATCCTTAAGCTTGCCATGGTCCCTTGCACTAACGCTGATTCTTAGTGCTTAAAATTGAAGCATAGTTATCCGCTGGGGGAAGGATATAGTTTTCACCAAGTCTGTCTGTCTGTGCACTTTCAGTCTCGCGCGCCTAGAGCATTTATTTATTCCCCACAGGCAGAACCTGTGGGGAATATGTGCGATCGACCGCGTGTCAGTCTGTCATCAAGAGCTTGCTAACACGATAACTTAAAAACTGATGCAGGGATTTTAATGAAACTTGGTATGTAGCTTCTATGGGAACAAACACAGATCGGTATTCTAAATGGGCCAGGTTCGTCCAAGGAAAATGGACCAGCTGAAAAATTTCAGCTCTTGATTGAGTATTGTTAACACGGTATCTCAAGAACAACTGCAAGGATTTTAATGAAACGTGGTGTGTAGCTTCTGTTGGCACTAACAAGGATCGGTATTGTAAATGGGTTACGTTGGTTCAAGGATAATGAACCAAATGGACTTTGAAATTTACCAAATCGTGGAAATTATTCAGCATAGGAATGAGTTTGTTAACACGATATCTCAAGAGCAACTGCAGAGATTTTAATGAAAATTGGTATGTAGCTTCTATGGACACTAACAAGGATCGGTATTGTAAATGAGTTAGGTTGGCCCAAGGAAAATCAACCCAATGGACTTCGAAATTTACCAAATCCTAGAAATTATTCTGCATCGGAATGAGTTTGTTAACACAATATGTCAAGAACAACTGCAGGGATTTTAATTACACTTTGTGTGTAGCTTCTGTGGGAACAAAGACAGATCGGTATTGTAAATGGACCAGGTTAGTCCAATTCAAATGCAAATGCCAACTGGACTTGGAAAATATCAGCTGTTGATTGACTATTGATGGCCGTTTTTAACTGATGGGGAGGGGGGGGGGGGGGGGGGGCTGTGGCCAATATGTGGGCTATGCACACTGCTCTGGGTAATGGATGGATTCGTCTCAAATTTTAGCCAGGGGTGGTTCCAAACCTTGCGCAGTGCAGTGACCAGGAATTTTTAAAATACGACAGAAATTGACAAAGTGGTGAATTTTTAAACATTTGCAAAGTGTGTTTTTGGAGTTAGCATACGCTGGAGTCAGTCTTACGCTCCTAGAGCTCCTAGAACCTGTGGGGAATATATGCGATCGGCCGTGTGTCGGTCTGTCTGCCGGTCTGTCATCAACAGCTTGCTAACACGATAACTTAAAAACTGCTGCAAGGACTTTAATGAAACTTGGTATGTAGCTTCTCTCGGAACAAACACAGATCGGTATTGTAAATGGGCCAGGTTCTTCCAAGGAAAATGGACCAGCTCTACTTGATTGACTGTTGTTAACACGATATCTCAAGATCAACTGCAAGGATTTTAATGAAATTTGGTGAGTAGCTTCTATGGGCACCAACAAGGATCGGTATTGCCAATGGGTTAGGTTGGCCGGAGGAAAGTGAACCAAATGGACTTTGAAATTTACCAAATCTTGGAAATTATTCAGCATCGGAATGATTTTGTTAACACGATATCTCAAGAAGAACTGAGGGGCTATGCACACTGCTCTAGTTGAACTTAAAATGGTACAGTCGAAAAATGTCAATTTCGAACCCTTGCTTATGTCAGTTTAAATGGTTTGTCATTTTCAACAGGTGCAGATATGAGTGGAATTCAGAGCTTGCTGAAGTATAGATTTCAGCGAAAAGATGTTGATAAAGTACCAAGCTCATCAAGTACTTCCGAAAATGGTAGCCTGTCGAACTCGGATAGGAGCAGAACCGCGTCTCCGGGTTCTTCCCTGGGACACAGCATAAGATCAGTACCTGATACACCGCCCGGTAAAACGCACTCACCTAGTGAAAGTCCAGTCATACAGGTACGATCTTTGTTTTTGCAACAAATAAAAAATCGTAGAGAGAGAGAGGAAGGGAAGAGGGTGGTGGGGGAAAGGGGGGGGGGGGGCAACGCAGAAACTGCGACATTTTAAACATGACAAGTGTCAGTGTCAGTTTGCGGCTTTTTCAAATGCCTGTTACCAAAGTGGACACTGATTGTTTTCACTTTACAGTAACAGTTTACGATAACAGATTTTCTCTCAAGGTTATGTTTGAGAATTTTAAGTAGCCGAGTTAGGAGAAAATTAAAAAAAAAAGAAAGGTATCTCGTCCATGTATTAGTTAATTAGAAGGCGTTTAAATAAAATTTTTAACCCCGCACAGAAAAGTTCGGCCAGCGGAATGACCACGAAAAGAGGGGCGATGGTTTTGTGTTCTGATTCGGATTCTGAATCGTCGCCCGTGAAGTCGGTGAATTCCTCGCCGTGGTTGTCAAAAGAGACCGGGATGACGAACGGCTCGAGTGGCACGAAAGACAGGTGAGTCAGTCGACAGAACTGATGTTGTCATACACTCTGAAAGTAAGGAGATTTTAAAATTACCTGTTCAATCCAACCGGATGTAGAGGGGGGATTTAAAAAATAATTGTGAACCACTTGGAAAGAAATTCACACACACGACTTCATGCAATGTTTTAAAGTAGACAGACACCCAACTTTCAAAAATACGTAAAACAATTATCCAACATCCCACTTTAAAATTTCAGTTTTTGAATCCTATCATTGAATATCTAGAATGTAACGCATTTATGGAACGTTTTCACTAGACCGTTTAATGTGCGGTGTATCGAAAATAACACTAGAGAACACAAAAATTACCGTTCTGGACCATTTTGTAAGCATTGCTGTGGGTTGCTGAAAACGTACTTAATCAGCGGCTTTGGCGCAGCTTTAAATCGACTGCGGAAAATGGACGTTTAAAACAGACGTCGTAAAATGGATTCAGTAAAAAAGTCCGGGTCACAACCAAAGGACAGCTGCATCATATTATCGCTCATTGTAAATGTAAGCCTTCACAGATCGCTTTGGAAATTTACCTAAGATATCGGACTTTCAGAAGCGCGTAGGTCTTATCCCACCTACCTTTCAAAATGTTCACTAAAATTTGCTTAAAAATAGGCTCTATTACCGAATGACCCATGGGTAATTTGATGGAACGGTGACAACTTCCCCCTATGATTGTCACTGTCTAGACGTTGATTGTTATTAATATTATTTGTGTATAACGTCACTATCCTGACCTCCAAATAGCGTCGGTAGGTAGACGTCACAATGTTGCTGTGATGAATACATTATCACAACGTCATAAGCGTTATTATAAGTCATAATTTAACAATCTTGTAACAAATGGACGGTTCATCTAGAAAGGCTTCAGAAAATTTCTTTTGGATACCAACATGGAAACCCGGAAACGGCCATATAAGAAAAAGAGAGAGAAACAAAAGAAGTGAAGAACTTCGCAATTTGAAATAAGTTTTTTATCTCTTTGGGAGATAAGGGAAAAATAACTAAATAAAACATAGTAAATAAAGGATGAAAGGGAGAAAGCCGGCGAAACTTTCATTCATTTATTAAGTAAATACAACTTAATAGCAAGTGCAACTACGTTCAGATGTGGATGGTGGACATCACCGCAGAGAACTTTGCTTTTGAGCTTGGCAGCAAGGTATAGTACGCCTCATACACACAATATCCGCTCACTCATTTCCCACGGCGATTTGATAAATAAGGCTGATGCTGCACTCTGAGCTATTATTGCCTGTGCCTTATATATGGGTTTCAATGGCAAAATTTTAATATCCATTTTTGCCTTTGAAATGCAAATAAATTTAAAACAATTAGAGGTGACCCCACGGGACACTTGCTGCAGTATGTCTCTACCAGATTTGGTCGTCTTAGTCCGAACCATCTCAGAGTAGTTCGCTAATGGCAGAAAAAAAAGAATCATACTGAAACATCTTTCTACATAGTACGAATTCAGTGAACTATGGGGGTTGGAAATCCTCAAGTGTGATTAGGAAATACTGGAGAATTCGACGGAGCACGTTAGTTCCAGACTTATTTATCGGCAAAAACATTTTTACATGCTTTCAGAGACGAAGCCGGTGGAAACTCAGGGCGAAATAAGTAATACAATGTTTCTTTTTTTTTTTTTTTCAATAAAGCAGAGGACCAATGTATTATTTCGCCCAAGAAGGTACTAAGAACAATGCGTCGAATAGAGGGCAGGATGCAGAGAGGGATCTGTTGGCTAATGTGTCCGCCCTTCAAGACATGTTCCCCTCCGAACAGCGCTCTATTTTAGTCGCAGCTTTAGCGATGTCCGATAATAATATTGATAAAGCTACAGATCACCTCATAGCCAGGGGAAGACAGGAAGGTGAGTGGAAGTGATCGCGTGTTTTTTTTTTTTCGTCTTTTTGCTTTAATGATGAAATCGTTTTACTGCAGCACGCATTCGGGGGACTAGCCGCAAGGTGGACAAATTGATTTTTCTGTTCGGGAAGACTTTTTCCATCTCTTGTCTTTAGTATTGAACGATGCACTTCAGAAATGAGGTTTCCCCGTGTCAGTGTTTTTTTTTTTCATTCTGGTGAACGGCTGTCCGTTGTTGTAAGGAACACGTTATTGGAAACCTCCTTCTAGCAGAAACAGCAATTGCAATATTTTGATTATTTACAGAGTCTAAGAAACGGAAACGAGGGTTTCAGCGAATCGTTTCGGACTCTAGTACGGACAGTGAGTCCACTCAACCAGCGATCAAGAAGTCACGTCCACTTGAGTATAGTGAAAGCCAAGAATCAACACAGTCTGTCACGGAATCCAGTCATGAAATGTCTCAGGAAGAAAAAATTAAATTTCTACAGGAAGCTTTCCCAACTTTTCCAAATGATGTAAGAGTCTTTGCCAGGAATTACAATAACACCTTAAGAATATGCCCATTGCGACTAATCGGAATTTCTTTATTTCCTGCTCTTCTTTTACTGTTTCTTCGTTTTTTTTTCTTCTTTTTTGCCCACTTGTTTCTTTAGCAAGTGCGTCCCAATTTATCCATCCTAGTTGGTGAACGGGACGTCAAACACCAAACAAAAAAACCTTTAACACCTTTGCCATGGATTGGAATATCAACTGATTGCTATTGCTGCACAGGAAATATAGTAAAAACATTGTGTTTAGCTTGATGCATGAAATTATGTCGAATGAGCTGTCTCACATTATATTGTGAAAATGGATAAATGAAAGTTACAGAAAACTGCGATATTGCATTCTGGGCAACGAATCCATCACTGCAGAAAATGCTTCGATCTTATAAAATCAACTGTTGAAGGTTGTAGTGAGTGGGGAACTCGTAACATGCATGTGTGCATATTGATCATAACACCACGATGACTTCACCCATACTTGCTGCTAGCCTCATTCACAATGACATCACCGGTTTATGATTCATTTTCAGATATTACTTCTGACTTTGCGGTCTAAAGGCTATGATCTGGAAAAGGCCTCCGAGGCCCTCGAGGGGTCTGGCCTGATGTCTCGATACGGTAATCCAAGTAAGTGATGTCGTGCCATGCCGTCATAGCTCGTGAGATACTTCAACCCCTGTTTTCTCCCTCATCTAAAATATTACACTGACGTGCATCGTGACTTCATCCGCTGTATTTAACACGATTTAGGAGGTGGGGGTTTTAGGTGAACGGTTCGGAGCAGAAGGGGGCGGGGGTGGGGGGGGGGGCAGCTGATTAGAAGCATGATCGTGTAAGTGCAAATGCTACGGCTTTTTTACGGTTGAACGTGATTTAAAAAACTATGTATACTCAGAATACTTAAAAAAGGTTTTAAGATAGGTCTGCCCGGTTTATCAGTGTATAACAAGTTCATCGTGAAGATCTAATATCAAGTGTGAAATAAAAACGCAACCAAGTGTAGAACTTTAAAAAAGTGACGTTACACATTTTAACGTGAGGTCAACACTTCACAAATACCCGCATGAACTAGCACTCACAACAGAACAAATAAGATGTGATTTTACATTATACCTACGTGACATAAGCTATGCTATCTCGTTTATACAGAGCAAATTTAGTAAGTGGAGAAAGTTAAGTAGTTCCATGCATTGGCCCCCACCCCCGAGGGAAAATAGTCGGCAAAAACGCTGCAGCTGGTGCCTGGAGCCTCTATCCCGTCACAACCGCTTCTGTGTTTGCTCGTGCTTCGTTATTTTTATGTGTTTAGGTCTGCAGCGTTCTCATATATTGTGTTTTCTAGTTTCTGGTGTGTTGGTACCCGTGGTGTCTGAAGGGAAGTAAGACTATTGTGACTCTTCCGCTCAATCGCTGTCGAAAGATAATTGATCGTGATCAATAGAAGATAGAATATTGATAGAATATTGATTACCAATCATGTTCTTTGAGCCATAGCAGATAAAACGAAAGATAAAAGCTGAAGTGACTCATGCAAATAATGCACCGTAATGACACTAAAAATGCTCTTTGACCTAGACTCTGATGTCATTGAATTTTATACTCCCGCCCACTGAAAAAACAGGTTATTTGGTTTTCTTAGTGATGGGCGTTGCAGGGGATCGTTTAACATATGCCCACAAGCGTGGTACACCTGTTGGGTTGTTCTACTAAAATTCCTGAGCTGGGTGAAACCTGTGAAATAAATCCTGGAACACATCTCAACGAAACATACCCCAGTTCAGACTAGATACCCCAGTTCAGACTAGATACCCCAGTTCAGACTAGAACGAACGACTCGGCGTTGTGTTCGTTGTTGGGCGTCGTTTATGTAACACGTCACAAAAGTCACAATATTAAAAAAATGTGTGCCGTTGACTCTGTTTTACTGGTTTAGAAATGTTTTCCTTTTTTGGGCTTTCGTCAAACACATTAAATAAATGATCGCGCGTGGAGAGATAACGGAGTGCTTTCGTGATGTGGTAAACTATGCGGAACATTGTGGAGTTTTGAGTGGGCCCACTTGGTCCCCTTCATGACTTGGCGATTATGATTAATTTATGTAGAAGATGTTCGTTGTTTCAAACAGCTAAATTGAGAGGTTGGATTGTTCACCCATCAAAGTACACTCCTGTACTTTGATTGTAGACACGTCATATTATTGTCTTTTATGAACGCATGTCATGACAAAACTGACGGACCAAGAGATATTATCACATTTTTCAAATTTTTTCGTGGGCATGACGTTAAATAAAGCCAATTTTTGCCCGATTGATTATTTTGCTGTCGACGATGTACGGACAGCTGGTTATTGTTCTACTTACAGGCCCGGAATTATGCGGTGGCCCGAGGTACCTTGATTTCAACTCAGTTCGAAAATCTCTCTCTCTCTCTCTCCTCTCCTCTCTCTCTCTCTCACTCTTTTTTCTCTCTCTTTTTCTCTCTATATATATGTGGAGAGAGAGAGCCTCTACTTTTTTCTCGGACCCCTGTTTTTCGATCGATCCCTTGGATTTCTCCCCCGCCCTAAAATCTATGCGTTTTTTATAGTGCCCGAATTTGTCGCTGTACAAGCTGCTTTGACTTCTTTACTGTACTGATGCCTTGGTCGACCGTTGATATTAAATCATGTTTGTAGGTCATTTTCAAAACTTCAACACAAAAGCCAAGCCGAAGCCGGTGATAATAGAGGAGGAAGACCCGGATGAACCGCCCGTGTTAGAGCCTATCCAACCTCTCGTACCGCAGGCCAACATGGGCAGCATCAAGGCTTTTCAAGCCCTGCAGAAGCAGCAGAGTATCAACCACAGGCAACACGATGAGGTGACGTCACCAAACTCCCACAAATCCTCACATGCTCATGTGAAGCGCAAGGAGGTGTCCCCAGCGGAGCAAGCCTTGAGCCGAGGTAGGCTGGCCCATTTGTATAAGCCTTTGTCTACGCCTCTTCATTTCCGTCTCTTTTGTTGAAAAAAAGGGCGTTTTTTCCTCCCTGCTTTATCCGCTCTCTACCACGCAATCTAGAACGGCGGAGTGTGTATTTGATTAGGCTTGCCCTTCGATATTTAGATTCAATTTCCCACGCAGTAACAAGATGGTTTCAAGAAAGCATTCCAGTTCCTTAAGACACAGGTGCGTATATTAGGTCTTCAGGTCAGAATCAACATCTTTTTCTCACATGCGATCTGTAGCTGAAATTTGTATTTTTACTGATGTGATTTGTTGATATTTTCTAAGCTTGAGGAATGAAGAATTAAAAGCACGTTGCATTTTTCGTTTTTAGAGGAGCGGGCGGAGAAAAGGAAGGAGAAGAAGGAGGGTGCGAGCTCGGACGAGGAGGACAGTTACAGCGACAGCGACGAGGTAGTGATCGAACACATGATAGCACAGGATTGGGGGTGGGGGCGTGAATTATCTTCTTGTTTCTCAAGTTTTGAGAAATATTGTTCGATGTCAGTCATGCTTTCACTTTAACCCAAAAGGTGTCTTCATTTGATGCGGATGCGGTTGTAGAAGGGTTGCTATATTTCCCCTCTTATCTTACCATGCCTTTTTTTTTTTTTTTTTTTAATTTTTCAAACATTTCAGGCTTTCTTACATATTTTATACAAAATTGCCAAACACCTGTATAAATGTGAACAAGTAATAGTTATGTTGTATAATATTTTACTGGTGAATTAAGATATTTGGCCTTCTTTTTCTTGAGTGCAGTATGATACGGAAACGCTCAATAATCTATTCTTTCTTTCGACCGGAGACCATTTATTTTCGGTGATCGATTTGAAGCATGAGGTGTAGCAGAATCGTTTGTCACTTATTCTGAATGCCTCTAAAGTTTGTTGGAATACGAAGTCCAACTTCATCGTCACAGCCCTAGATTACTTGCGGGGTAAGGGCCTGGTTTATAGATGTATTTAAAATAATAATAATAATAATAATAATAATAATAATAATAATAATAATAATAATAATAATAATAATAATAATAAAAACCGTTAGAGTAGTAATTATAGTAAAAATAGTAGCAAATAAAAAAAAATGGCAGTAATAATAAACTTGAAAAAATGTTGTTGACTCGCTTGCCTCGATGATGACGACGACGTGCAGGGAAACACGTGATTGGCTTATCTGCTGTTACCCTTTTGGGTAGAGTAGAAATTATGGCCCCGTTTTCCCAATGAAATTACATAAAAAAACGTGATGAAAGCGACTTGCATATTGAATTTTCGCCCACAAGCCATCTTCGCTAAGTCCCTAATGGACCATTCTATTAGTTTCGGGACAAATTTAGTCAGCAATCGCCAATTTTTATGCACCCCCTCGTCACTAAGAGACATGGTAAACATTAAAAAAAAAAAAACAACAAAAAAACAAAACAAAAAAAAAAAAAGAAACAAAAAAAAAAACAAAAAAAAACAGTAATGTATCATCTTGAGAATAAAAATCTTCAGTACCGTATTCTCTCCAGATTTGGTCTTAACAGTAATTGAGACTGAAGTTTTTATTATGCAGAAGAGAGTGAGTGTTTACACTTTGTAAAATGTAAAGCCGATACAGCAAATGATATATGGGTCATTAAATGCAGGTATTCGCCTCAGCTTGTAAAATCACGAGTCAGGTGGAAGCAAAACTTCAGATGGTTATGAAAATGAAGAATGGCCGAAAGTTAAAAAAAAATATATACCTTGTAATCAAATTTTTTGCATCCATCAACGGAAAACGAGCCTATAGGCAATAAAGTAATGAGTGAGTGAGGGCAAGTTGCCTAGTCTAAATAATTTCTGAATCCAAGCCAACTCTACTTTCAGCCTGAGATTCCTTGATCTGTCAATCTTTGGGTGAATGCACATAAATCGACCACATGTATCAAAATGTCTTCTGTTCCTGGAAGTGATCATTTATTAGTCCCACGCCGCCGCGTAGCGCGAAGCGGGGGACTATAGGATTCGGGTCCGTCCGTCTTGCCGTCCGTCGACACTTTTTTTTGTAGGCGCTATATCTCGCTAACCATTGAAGTGATTCAATTTTTCTCTTGCACATGCAAAGACTATATAATGGACCTTGCAAAGAGTTATTTTTGAAAATTTCGCAAAAATTGGGAATATGGGAAAAGTTTGAAAATTCAACACAATTCACCTATTCAGTGGGTGGTTGTCGGCGCCATATCTCCGTAACGATTTGTAAGACCAAATTGGGCTTGGGCTTGAAATTGTCCGTAATACGTCTGCCGGTTTAGCCAAGCTATGTTTACATCGTCGGCAGGAAGTGACTTGTATTAGGTTACTACTCCGGCAGCTTATATTGGTTTGATTGACATAAATTCTATCCGTTTTAAAGCTTGTAATGGAACCCGATGTGTTTAACTTAAGCCAGTAACTAAACTTTTTCAAATACGGGCACGGCGGGGACCTTGCAGGATTTTACCTCGTTATTCTAAATTTGCTGCGTTCAGGTGGATGCATAACTCTCAGATATTTGCTTTCATTTTGAAATCTTTGTGTACTTCATAATACAGATATATACCGGCAAAGCTAACGCTATTGGAACGCTGTCAACTCATTCCATGACTTTCTTCTCCACCCCATTGCAATGTTTTTGTTAAAGTTTTTCAATGTCTTAAGATATATATTCGAGAATCCGTTACAAAACATCTTATGTTTTTTATCTCCTTCGCAGATTTACTCCATTGTGATGCTCGAAGAAGTGTTCCACGAGCAAAATATTAGAATAGTTATAGTATTTTTCCTACAAACGGGGAAATCATTTTTTTCTTCTGTTTTTTTTTTTTTTTTTTTTTTTTTTTTGGTGATTTTGCCGGCAGCGGTTCTTTGCAAAATAAATAATCGGGTTTTTTTTACATGCCGCAGCACAACATCCTCAGTAAAAAGGAATTTCCCCTGCTTTGCTTTGGATGACTAACGGGAGTGATGACAGTGCCAGGATGTAATGGGCAGGTTTTTGTGCCATTCTGGTTATAACCAGCGTCATTTCTTGTTTAGACCGTCACCGACCAGTGTTGTTTTGGTAGCCTATTTGGTGGCCAATGTGTCCTTGACCTTCAAAAGAACCGATTGTAAACAAATATGTGCTTACCACCATCATTTCACATCGATGGACATTTGCGCGTGCGTATTGTGTAAATAATTAATGCCCTGTGCCAAAAATTCAACATATATTGTTTGGCTGTTACGTCATATCACCATATTTTCTCACAGTAGTAAACAAGCATCAGTTTATGGGGAAATGGCCGCCGATCTGATGAATAATTCATGAGCCCTCTCTGGTGCTTTATAGCAAGTTGCTGCTGCAGTGCTCATAGAACATTCCGTGAAAGCCACAGAAGCACTGAATGCTTCCAGAATACGTAAACACCAACGTTGTCCGAGCATATGAAAAAAAAAGTTTTACAAGTCGCCAAGGATTTATTTCTTTATTTCAATTTAAGGAAGCATCTTTCAAAGGTATGTATTTTAAAATCTATTTATCTTTTAATTATGTAAAAATTCTTGAAATTCCCGCCTCCGGATGGATGTGGTAGGGTATGGGGATGTTTTTGTTTGTTTGTTTGTTTTTATTGTTTTTTTTCTGGAAGGGGGGAGGGGTTCTGGTTGCAAACCTAGCATGAGGTTCACCAAAAGTGAAAGTGAAAACAGTGCAGTTATAACCAGTCCAGCCCAAAAAAAAAAAAAAGAAAAGAAAACGAAAAAGAACAAGAAAAGAAAGCGCTGTATAGTTGAGTTACAAAGTGAAAGCACAAAATATATTTATATCAATAATAAAAAAAGCAGGGGAACAAGCAAAGGTACAAACAAAAGCGAAAAGAGTGCTTATTTTATAAACAGCGCAGATATTTGAAGGTTTTGCCGCACCTCGCAACCCTGTTCTAAACATTTGGGGTATGTACAACCCCCACCCCCAGCTCTCACCCCTTCATCCAGAACGTTCCTTCACATTTCTTTGGCGTTGCACGCACCCATTTGGTGCAGCTGTTGAACTTTTAGATGGAGTTCTGTATATATGCAAGCAATTTTTTTTTTTTTTTTTTTGAGAGACAAAGACAATTCTATATCAAGAATATACAAAGTGATACAAGTTAGTTTTTCACAAAATTATACAGGCTTGATGAAGCTAGTTATTCAACTTTCAAAATATGTATGCAGGAATTTTGTTTACAGTCATAAAAATATATACGAGGCCATGTGACGTCAAATGTAGAACAATTTGTCAAAAACCACAACAGTGAAATAAGTATCATCGCCTTCATGGAATATTCTCGTCCATGCGCTAAGATAAAAACAAACTCAGAAGAGACAGGGCGCCGAGCACTGGGGTTAAAACGCGCCCAGTGAATGACGCACATTGAATCATTTAGTCTGCGAGCTAAAAAAGTGGACCATGTTTCAGTGAGCGACATTTGCACGTGTGAAGCACCGGACATTGTCGGTTGTCTGCGCGCCCGTGCCACATAAAAAATGTGAGTGTGGGGAGGGAGTTGTTGAAGACAGATGAGTGCCCACTAAAAAATGTTTACTCTGCTGGGGCAAGGGTGGTGAGTTGGAAAAAAACTGTTGGTTATTGAATGTTGTTCAAATAAAATCAAGTTAATTTTGTAGTTAATGTCTAGGCCTGCGTCTTGACATGTTTGTTTACACAACCACGGACAGTATTGTACTGGTTCCCTGTAAGTAGAAACGCTTGTAAACAAATATAACGAAAGACACAAAGAGATAAAAAATGGGCTGTACTACAACATTTGCACTAACAATACTTAGGTCCTGAAACGCCCAAAAGCGCCATTAACTGCACCGTGAAATCGGTCACGGCCTGGAAAGTTCATTTTTGACGAGCAATGACTTCCATTGAAAAAAAAAGAGCGAAGGGTTTCTTGGGAAAAGAAATTATATCTGTACAGAAGTGCTGAAGCATTGGCCGAAGTAGGATGAATAGTTTAGATGGAAGATTTCAATGTTGTTTTGGCTGTCATTCTTGGGCTGTAAAAAATGCACTTGTGTGTCAGGCCGACACGAACCTCAGCAATACACATTACGGTCTATGTTTTTGTGCCGATCTCATTATATTTATGGAAGTAATTTGATTTACTCTACATGACTAATACATGCACTGTGAAAATAGGATAGAACAGTTTAGGGTGGGGGGGGGGGGGCGAATGCAGTTTTAATACCCTTTGACATCACGACATTTATTGCATGACAAATAATTTTTGCAAAACCTAATAGGACCAACACCGACATCCTGTTATTAGTCCCCCGCCGTCGCGAAGGGCGACTTGGGGGACTGTAGTTTCAGGTCTGTCTGTCTATCTGTCTGTCTGTCGACACTTTATTGTTATCACACTCAAGCCTAGTTTTCTTGATCGATTGTCAAAATATTTGACATATAGGTAGTATGGGTCCTAACAAGAGTTGGTATTGTAAATGAGCCAGGTCGGCCCAAGGACATTGGCTGAGCTGGACTTCAAAAATTTCTACACTCCTTGAGCACTTGAGTTAGTTTGTCAACATCCTCAAGCCAACATTTCTGAATCGATTCTTAAATATTTTACATATAGGTAGTATTGGTGCTAACAACAGTTGGTATTGTAAATGAGCCAGGTCGGCCAAAGGACAATGAGCTAGCTGGACTTTAAAAATTTGCACAATCCTTGAGCAATTGAGTGAGTTTGTTCACACACTCAGGCCTAGATTTCTTGATCAATTTGCGAAATATTGTACATGTAGGTAGTGCGGATGCTAACAAGAGTTGGTATTGTAAACGAGCCACGCCAGCCCAAGGACGTTGGCCCAGTTGGACTTTAAAACTTCATGAATATGATACATATTGCTTAGGGGTTGTAGTCCAATCTAACAAAATCAAATACTGGGATGATACGCCGACGAGGGGCATAGTCAGTTTGACTGATCTACTTGTTGCTTGAAAGTTCTTTTCTGATTTCAAACTGCATTGCGCACATAAGGAAGAGCTTGGTGTACCAGTTTTTTTACCCCCGCCCCCTCTCCTAATCCCAGGAGAAATCCCCCCTCACTCATTCAGCGTCTGTTGAATTTAAAATCTAATTATAGAACAAAGATAGAAGGACCAGAAATTCTGGAAATGAGTTGTTTGTTTTCCTTGTGTTTTGATGCTATTTCGAGGAACCCAGAATGGATTCAACAAATGTTGAGATAACTCAACTGCGTGCCATTTAATGCCATTTATTTCTGCTTTATTTACTGCCATCACTTCTTGTTAATGTGTAAAGTAGGTGCAGTTACCTTTTTCCAATCACTTACTTCCGGCAAATCAGTTTGTGGCTTGTATTGGTTTACGTAATGGTCTTTCAGCAGACCTGTTATTTTCGCTTGGGTGGCTCGCAGCGCATATTATCCTCAGCTTATCTAAGCTTGTTATGTCTGTTACCTTTATCTTTAATAGCCTACTTGCTAATTCGAGACTTTTGTATAAAAAAATAATGATGATAATAATGGAAAAAGAGTGTAGCAAGTTCATACAGGTATCAGGTAATAGCCTTAAGCAGCCTGTGGTGAGAGAAGCGGAGGCGATGCTTCCTATCCAGGAGGTGAACGGCCTCAACGGTTAAAATATTTTAAAAAAGTATCTAGTGCCAGCCCCTTCCTGTTTTCGATGCCGATGTTTAGCTAGCACGAACATTTGATTTGCTGCGAAAACAATAGTTAATCGATTAATCAATCACACTTTTATTCTATTGCTGGTTCCATGCCATGTATAATGTATGACGGCAGCTTGACAAGACCTCTAAATGGGACACAAAAACAAGTGCGGAGATTCAGGAAAATGTCAATACAGTTGCAGCAACCTGCGTACCGAAACCGACGTGCGCACCCGGTACAGTTTTCGCGAACATTCCCCGGGCTGTTTGTGAAGACTCTATAGTTTCACTTTTTGTCACTACAGTGGGATCCCGAGACCCATATGTAATTGGATGAGAGTGCCATGCCACGAAAGGCGAAGGACCAGTTTTCAATTTTGGCCGGGCCCTTCTCATTCTGACATAGCTCGTTTGGCCGCCGATGTGGGATCAAGCGCGTGTGTCCATACCAGACATGAGCTCTGAGAAAAACAAGACCTTGCTACGGTGGTTTCAATGAAACAGGACTGAGACTAATGACCATCTTGGAGAAGAATTTGTGGAAAACAAACCTTGGCATTTCGTTCACAGCGCAGCGTATGCCGTCTACTGCCTGGTGCGTGTCGGCTTGTTAGCGTCTTTGCTGCCAAACATATGCTGGCAATTTCCCTTTGCCGCACTAATACTAATTAGTTTGGCTTTCTTATATTACATATTTTTCTCACGAAAACCATATACTATTTCCCATGACCTCTTTTTATGTAAAAGTAAGGTATGTATGGCTATAAGATCGCCCTCCCCCCCCCCCCCCAAAAAAAAAAGAATATGGACAAGAAATTCTTAAGGTTTCGTATATTGGTCGGCCTGGCAGATGTTTTTTCTGCATTGTGTGAAATTCTTTCGATTTGAATTGCTTCAGTGGGAAGTTCTAAGTTGCGTCCAGGTCATTTGTTCTTCACAAAATATTCAAATAAAATTACCAATGAATACCGGAAGTATGTATCATTAGGAGAAAAACGCCCGCCGGGAGTGACGTCAAATTGTTTAGACCACAAATAAACCTCGAGACTTTGAATGACCCATTTCGGTCTTCAAATGAGGTGTCACGCCTTTTTTAACATTTTCAGACATCCATATTTAATCGATCGGAAGTTTGTCTTTTTTCAGCACGATGCACAGAAATAACTTGGGTTTGATTTTTTTTGTCATTGATAAGTCCGCCATTCATGTCGGCCGTTTCATTTGAATAGGCTGTGGTGTTTAATTGGCTGTTTAAATTCCTACCATATCTAGTTCCAGCCTGCTTACGTATCTGTGACGTTGCCGTAATTGGGAGTTCAGTGCCCTTTGCAGTTCTATTTACGGCACATTTTTCTCCTACATTTTGTGTTAGAACATATGCAACATCAGTTGTTTCAAGGATAATAGGCACATTTACCAGTTGCGTGAACTAAATATAGATGTTCCTGGTAAAATGACGTCTTTAGATTCCAGAATTTTTAGTTTTGTCTTTGGCAGTGGTAGCGAGCTTACATCAGGGTCTGTCCGAAAAAGTAACAAGTTTCGTATCTTTTGGAAGGGTAATTTTATGAAACGCCCCTGTTTAAGTATCCTTAACGAGAAAACTGTTAAGTACATATGACTGAATGGTTTAAATGCGGAAGGATTAAAGGCAGTGCTGAATTCAAAGCAGTGACTCGGTTTTATTTTACTAAGTCGCAGTCCTGCTTAAATTCATTGGATTTTTGTGGCGACAGCTAATCTGAGTTTTGTTTTAGACACGCCCAAATACTAGAAAACGCTTCCAGGAAATTCCATAGCAACACACACACTTACGTCATCTGTCCTACACAGAGAGCATAAACAGCTATACACACACAGACAATGCATGAAATGCAATACAATTGAATAATTCACTGCAGTTACAAGTTGATATTGCCAGTACAGCTATGGCTACCCATGGGAAAACATTTGGCGATAATGTCGCCTCGTTGCTATGGCATTGGCATTACAACTCTGAGCATTGATTTTGCCACTGTGTTTGTGTATTGGGCCTGTTTGATCATACTTGTTTATTTTAAATAAATTTCTTTTATTCGTAATAATGTGTGAATTAATATTTCATAGAAAGTGCAGAGATAATAAGCGTTTTGAAATTTAAAATTTCTTATCTGACGTTTGTAAAGTGTTCATGTCAAAGTATAAAATATCAAACATCATGTACAAATTTGAAGATCTCGTTTCACAATTATTCATTTCTTTTTCAAAGTGACTTTTTCTTACGTTTAGTGGTTGATTTCCGGTTGTGATTTTTTTCCGGATGCAACTTCTATTTCGATATCAAAAGGATCAAACGATAACGAAAATGGAACACAACACTTCAGCTATAATTACCCTGTGCTTTCATAACATTTCACCTTTCATTTGCGAATGTTACAAGACAATATTCTTCAGCAGATCCGCCTCCGAAAATCCCTTTCGAGAGTCCGGTTTCTTTTTATTTTTCAACTTCCTAGGATCCTGTTTTGTGTTAAGTAAAATATCTAGGCATCAGTTTTGTGTTAAGGCCTATAACTGTAAACTGCTGGAGATCAGATCCAGTCTGATCCAGTGAAATATAAGTTGCTCCAGAAAACAAGATGGTGATAGTCAGTTGAGCCTGGAATCAGAACGTAAGATTCAGTTCTAACGAAATTCCTTGTGATAAAACTCACGACTTGTTGAATATATAAAAGCGTTAATACTTCGCCAGTTTAAACACACTGGAATCACCCATGAACGTGTGTTATTTGCTATGTGGTGTTTGGTGTGAGAACTTGTTCCAAACAGCGATGAGATCCCAAAGGATAATCAGGTCCCCGTGGAAAGGCATCGACATATCTGTAGTTTAGCCCTGAAAATGGGCAAGGTGCGGTTTGGTGCTAAAAAATCTGCCGTCACCAAGAAAAATATTGACATACGGACGACCCTTTATTAACCACTTGAGTAGCAATCAACAATACACCATTTTTTTGTGACGAGTTGACGTGGTTACATTAAGTTGTTATTGAAAGCCCTACGGTCTTGTAATCAGCAATGATTTTAAGTCTTATCAGGACAGGGATTTCTTCCCACGTAGCAACGAACCTAAAAAAAATAGTCGTGGTCAAATTTCATAGGCCCAAGTGATCAGATTTCCGCTTTTAATCGTATAGGGCGTGCGTCATTCGCTTTATAGTGGTTTGCATTACATTGCGTATTCTAAAAGAGCCTATTGTAAGCCGAGATACAGCAAGACCCCGTCTCGAAAGGTCATGCCATTTTATGTATAGAAATGTCTTTGATAAAAAAAGGTCGCACATCTTTTATGTGCCAAGATGTCAGCCCTATTTTAGAATACTGAGATGTCAAGATTTCTGCTTGATTTACTAAAAAATTCTTCAACAGGTGGTAATACATCTTGAAACATTTTTTATTAAAGTATGAAAATAATCCGCAGTAGGGTAGTTTCAACAGGGTGTGGAATTGCTGTTTGCTATAGGCGTCTTACGCGAAAATATTTTGTGTTTCGATTTCCTATGCTTTTAATGTGGTTTCTATCTTGGTGACCGCCCTCCCCTCCTCAGCATCAAACAGCACATTTCCTAGTAAATTTTGTCAGAAATACGTGTTCCCAGTTGTTATATTTTGGTTTCCTTGTGTAGTATGCATATCTGAAAACCATTTTATAATCGAAACGTGCGGTATATCTTAGTTCAAGCTTTCTTTTTAATTGTTCGATTAAAGGTGTTTTTAGCCTTGAAAATTTTGCAGGAAATAACACAACCGGAAGCTGAAATTATGTAGTTCATAATTAAATGCCGGTGTCTCGTGACGAAAAGTCAAAGACCTACTAGCTCTAACTGTTCCACAATGAGATATAAATTTAGCGGCACTTTTGTGTTAAAGCGTTCCTTCAAAGAACAAGAAGTTAATATATCAAATTTTATCTATGAAAAAGACAGAAGTACAGATGACCTGTCAGTCTTAAACGTAGTCTGTTGAATAACCAGATTCATTTTTTTTGTAATCCATTTAAAATTCAGCCGGCGTTCACTTCCACTTGAAGTCGTCATTCTTCATAAAACAAGGGCGGAATTGTGTGTGATGAATACCATAGCATATCAGATGAGTGGTACAAAAAATATTGTGGGCACGTTTTCGAATCAATTCACAATGCATTAGATTGTTTTACAAAAGCCTGCTGTATTCCAAGTTGCGGTTAAAACCCCAAATGGATATTTACATTCTTATCAAACACCAACTTTTTTTTATAGCTCTTAAAACAGTCACTGAATAAACGTAAAAACAACAACAGAAACCACGTGGCGTGCGAAGAACATCCATTTATGGCCTATGACTCACGGTAGCCTCGCTTTGGTTGTTATTGCCTTTCCCACATAAACACATACCAGCGTAAACAGAAAACACGCAGTTTTGACTCACATGGCCTCTCCGTGTTTTATTGCGGGCGTTGTGCCAGCTATTTGCTGTCCGCTAAATAGCTCTTCATGACATCCTATATAACTTAGTTACTTGAGCCTTCTATGACTAATACGCCACAATTAGCCGTGCGACGACTATAAAATAATCTCAATGTTTCATTTTCTCACACAGGTATATGAGATTGGTCAGGCGAAGGGCTGACAAATTGCAGTTAAAGACAACCACATGAGAAAATCGACGACTAAAACGCGAGTGGAATACAGAGTGATAAACCAGAAACAATTGAAAACAATTTCATCTCACGAAGTGTCGGTGAATTTATTCGGACAGTTTTGGTTGACTGAAGTGACTGAAATAATCGCTGAGATATTTAGTTTTAACGATATTGGATTTATCCCTTGAAGTAAAAAGCCTTGTAAGAACTGTTCAATGGGCACACTCACACGTGATGTTCCGTGGCTAGGAGGCCTTAAGAATAGTAGCAGCCTGGTAGCAAAAGTCTGGAGTGGCAATGACACTCTCAGCCGCTCGCCGAAGGACTCTCCACCAGTGGAAAAGAAGCGCCTGCGACGCCTGAACTCGTGGCTGTATAAACAACGCGCGCCTCTCGCGTCACTCGACGACGCGCTTATCAGTGACACGGTCGACGACAGCGCTATGCCTGGCATGACGTCACGAGCACGCAGCAGCTCCGTGCCCCGGTCAATCATCAAGAGAAACGCCTCGGTGGGTAGCATGGGAACGGTGCGTTCATATAAAGGCGATCGTAAAGTAACCTTCAGACCTCACGTGACTGTAGAATATATGGACGAGGAGAACCACATACGGACTGAACTAGAGGATTTAAATGTGGAGCCAAGAGACCGGCAGCGATTCATGAGCCGAAATCTATCTCGTATCAACCAAGTCCAGCAGCTGCAGCTGCAGTCCCAATACTCTCAGTTTACAACTGCCAGCTGTGAGCAGACAGACGGCGGTCAAGTGACCGGCTCCCTGTCGTCACCACCACATCTGCCTGCTACGCTGGAGGCCAACAAAAACTTGTATAACAACTCTCAGTCGGACAGTAGTTCTCCATCTACGGAGAAACCTCAGGTGAACATATACTTTATTCCGGATAAGCAACAGGGTACAAAAATGAAAATGGTCGTGAACATTGGCGCGCAGTTTCACCCAGATGAAATCTGCGTGAAGGCGAACATGAGTGGAAACAAAGTGCGCGTCATGGCGTCAAAGATCGTGCAGAACGCGGACGGCACTCAGAACATTGAGCCAATCAACGAGCGCTTCCTGTTGCCCATGGACGTGGATCCGTACGCCGTCGAGGCCCGGCTCGACACGAAGGGTCACCTGACCATCGAGGCGCCACTGTTAACGCACGCGCGGAGGACTGCTATAAGTCAAGGCCAAACACAGGCCGCCATATCGCTGTAGAGTGGACGGTAATAGGAAGGGTGTATTGCCTTCCAGGGTTCAAAATCAAAAACTGTCGCTGATTTGTGTGGTGTTTTTAGAACTGATACTCAACTCTTGCTATTGTATCGCAACAAGTTTTGTGTTCGCTATTACAAACTGCCGGTTCAAATCAAATCTGTATATTTTAAAGAAGTTAACTGTGTAATCGAGTCCAGTACGGGGCTTGGAATAGCAATTTGTCCAATCCATTCGGATCGAACAAAAACCGTTATTTTCTATTCCTGAGCTGTTTGGGCCAGTCACATCATAACTTAGTTTATAACCTTATGTTATTACAAAACTATAGACTTTAATTTGACTAGTGAAAATATTTGTCTCGTTTTAGTAGTAGCCCTGTATACTTGTACGTTGTGCTTAAATGTTGTGTATTAAATCGTTCGAGAAAAGACTATGTCTGTGATTTGGAAAGGTTTTTTTCCTCACCATTCTTTCAACGTGGGAAATGCATTTAAAGTTGATGTGGGTGATTTATTCAACTCACGGTTTGCTATGTAATCAAAGATTCAAGGCATTGCATTAATGTTCTGTCTTTTTTTTTTTTCGTCGGCGGCAAGGCGGAGAGTTTTTTTTTTTTTTTTTTTGTTGGGGTATGATTATGTGAGGTGTGGTAACCAAAGGCGGGTGTCACAGTTTCTTGCTTCTCGCTGGGATTTTAACCACATTGACGTCTGTTTATGGGCGGAAGAAGTAGCCCATCTCATGTCAGCTTGAAAGAATGTTTTGATGGTGAATTATTGTCATATCACTGGAACTGCGTCGTAGATATTAGGTTATAGTTTGAAATGAAAACCTAGAGGGTTAGTCGGCTTCATTTAATGGAAGTGTTCTTTTTTCCAGTAGACAGTTTTATCTTTGAGCTGTCTTTTTTCGCATTTCCCATGCCGTCAAGGTATTTGTTACAGCATTTGCTATACATTTTATTTTGTTGTAAAGAAGTTATCAACAAAAACATTTGCGCAAGTGCAACGTTTGCGTGTTAAACTAGTGTCTCCTTTGCTGCAATTTTCAGTTCTTTTGATGATCACAGAGGTAAAATTTAAACAACCTAAAAACCATGCGAAAAGGAAAAGAATAGGTGAAGTGCGCAACTTCCTTGTGCGGTAAATAACCTCATGAAAACAGCGGATGTTTAACGCCTCTTTTCTTCAAGTTACAATGTGAAGTGTTGCATTTTTTTTGTCTCACTCGAATTAAAAGTTACCGCGTAGGAAGTTTGTAGGTGGGAGAAATTACCGTTTGCATCAGAATTGAATTTCGACTTTGTAGAAAGATACAGAGAACAGAAAAACAAGTGATTTGTTTGTTTGCTTTTTTTTTCATGGCTGTGCAGGTGATTGACGTCTGAGCGGCGTTAGGAAGTCAGGGAGACCTTGCCCAGTGGCGACTTGTTTACGTGGTGGTGTTAAAATAGAAGCGGTAACTGCTTGGCCTTATTTGGCCCGCAGTGATAGATCTCAGCGTTGTTGATACTTGCATAATGTTTCCTCGGCCGTTTACCTTTTTGTCTGAAAATCTATCAGTAACATAATACATGGCAACTGTCTGATATGTAAACGATCATTTTTTCTTTGGCTTGCAGCAAAATAGGTTTACAGAAAATAATAATATGAAACCTCAGTATTGGCCTCTTTGTCTTGTGGTTTGTTGTATGTGTCATTTTCAGCCATATAGCTGTTCACAGTGAGCTTTTGAGCGTCGAACACTATTCTGAATGTGTAAAAGACGCAGCCTAAAGGAGAGAGTTGTTGATCACGTGATTTGTGTTGATGAATGTGCCGTAATTATTATTTATTGCCTTATCCTTTATGAGGTGCTGCTGAACAAAAGGAGTGAAAATAAAATGTCAGAAAATACCATTTTCGTCTTTTATTTGCGTGTTTTTTTTTTTCTCAGTCAATTATTTAAAGTTTCGAAACCTTATTTCATAAAACAGTACTGACTAGGAGCCTGTTAAGGCTCTCAAAGATATGGCTGAAATGCGTTAATAGTTCGTGCATCTCTTCTGACCTGATACTAGGGGCCATCAATAAAGTGGGCGTGTGCCCCCTCCAACCCCGTACGTGCCACCCAGACTAATAAAAACTGGCCCACTTCTAAATCGTTCGTGGCAAGATAACTCTTTGGTAGTCCCACTTCAGGTTTTGATACGGGTGTTTCGTAAACTACGTTTCCAAGTCTATATTCATTACGTTCTTTGTTGAAACTGGTACAGTAACTGTTGTTTCGGCTGCTCGCGCTGGTCCTGAACTTTGGTTGCCTTATAGTTTTTCATAATATATACATTATAAATAGAACAAAAGTAAGTCGTGCCAGGTAAAGCTAAGATTATGTGGGATAGCCCAATATGTTTATAGGCGTTATTTAAAGAAAAGGAAGAATTCGTTGAGAAAGTGAGGAGTTGGGGTGGGGTATATATGGAACTTGGCAAATTCTATTTCAGTGCACTTGTCGCGCTTGGTTGTGTGCATTTTCCTTGCATGTGGAACAACAGCTTTTAGCCCAGTCCCACTTGGTCGCCTTTCTCTGTGCCTATCGGCTTTGTTTAAAGTGAAGTGATTGTCAGATTTAAGTGGAAATTTGATCCAGTTTGGGAGTTAAAAAACATATGTTTGAATAATTATACAAAAAAATAGAACAAAAAAAACAAAAAAAAACAAAAAAAAAAACAAAAAAAAAAAAAACAAAAAGATTGCACCCGGCACTGCCGTCGATAGTGTATCAAAGTGATGCATTTGATATCTCAACTACATAGTTAATCACGAGTCTTAAGTGCTAATTGATTTTATTTTAAAGTTAATGTAAATACTTGATATACTTTGTGTCAGGCAACCAAGTTCATCTGATCCGCTTTCTCAAGGAGGGCAGGGGTGGGAAGGGGGGGGGGGGATGGGTGTGGTGGAAATAGAGTCAGAATCGTGAAAAATAGGAGATTCCGCGATCCGCCTGGCCATTAACAGTCGAGCTTCATCTCCGGACATGTATCGCTTGGTTTTAAAAATAAATAAGGGCTGGGGGTGGGGAAGACTGCAGAAATAGGCTGTCTCCTCAGCTACAGTTATGAGCTTGTTGGTCGTTGACAGTGTGAGATAATGCATGACGTGGTGCATCCGGAAAGATAACCATCTCACTGTTGCTTGTATCTAATCTGTGTCGTGTGGGTCATGCATTGTTCTTGAATGATTCACAATTGGACATTTTTTAATGCGCGAATTTTTCTTAGAATTGAACAACAGTGATAAATTTGACATTAGAAGGAAGCTCCGAGTGATTTTCGGCGGATCTATTGAGAATTCGGTAGAAATATGATACAACAAGCTTGAAATTGCACCAAGCTTGAACTTCAGTGTACAGTAGGTTAACTCGTACTTTCGGATGGATTGCTTTCATTATTTCTACTCGTAGTTACTTATAAATGGTTTCAAAAATAAAATAGGCTGCCATTGAATTAGCGTTGTTGAGAGCATTCGATAACGACAGTTCTGCAGCTGTTGACAAGACTGCTTCCTGACGAGTCATGCCTGCGAGAAAAGAGAGATGAAGTTAAAAAAAAAAACACTGGTTTTATTATTTTTTACTGCATTTCTGCAGCATGCCGTCACGAAGTTATTGACTTCTTGAGAACAGATTCAATTCAGGAATGAGGTTGAGTGATAATTATTGTGCCGTTCCGACCACAGTCGTGTCTAACTGTGTCTCAAGGTTATTTCTTCAGAAACTTATCTATACATAACTAATTCATGTGAACTAACTGTCACCGGGTCAGTTGCCGGCGGGTGATAATAGATCTGCATCATCAGGTCTTTCGTTGCTTCCCCCTCCCTCTCCTCCCTTCACATTGCAATGCGATATTCTCTGACTCAAACTGGCAACGCTTTGTGGTTTCAAACAATGCGTATAAATAGATGAGATGTAACAAACAATCAGTCAATAAAAACCCACCGAAAACCAGCAAAAAAAAAAAACTCAGAACAGAAGTGTAAAAAAGGGACATACAACTTAAAAAAAGAAGAAAACAGGGAAACAAGATAATTGTGCTATTTCCTCAATCGATGACTTTATTTTGATGTGCGTCATACTTCCCTGGATTCGTGTTTTATGCCAGTCCGATTCTTCTTCTTGGTTGTACTTTTTGTGACATTCTTCATCATAAATTAAAACACGTATGTGGCCCTCCGCGCAAGGCTGAACCCGACACGCCTAGGGAATATTCAAGCTAAAACAAGCCCCCTTTTTTGTTTTAATTAAAACAGGTTTTAGCTCTGCACTTTGTTGATGTTATTTGATAAGTCAAGTTTATTTTCTTGGCTTGGGTCATAATGTAAAGAAATTATAAAGAAGTGTGGCCTTAATGTTTTGCTGTTAAACCAAGTACAAGAGAACATTGAGAATAAACGCCCAAAGTCCGGTACTTTCAGCTCTGCCCCATCCACGCCATATGCAGTCACACTATATCCGTGTTCATGGAGAGTAACTACCAAAGCTTCCCCAACCCCCAGCCCACCGTTCCGCTTTCGTACTTGCGTCCTAGGAAGCTGGTAATTTTAGATCATGACGTAATGAAAGGAAGACTCGCTGCAGGTTTGTTTTGCCCACCATTGAATGCCATGTATAATTCTCGCAGGAAGATGTGACACCCTCCGACCCAATAGTTCATTTCCTGAATGAAGCGACACAAGAAGAACTGACGTCAATGAATGGCTGTTCCAAGAAGAAGGCGCAAGTTATCGTCAAGGAAAGACCGTTTGCCGACTGGGAAGATTTGGTAAGGCAGCAAAATGACATATCTAATCAGCGTGTGCCGAACATGCAAGCAATGGCTATGGTTTTGTTTATTCAAAACTAAAACCTCTCTTGTTGTCTAAAAAGGTCTGAAGAGTTTTTTTGTTTTAGTAAGCAGTTTGGCACGACACGCCAGAACGATAAGATATCGCAAGTGTGTCTGGTGTGTAAAGTGGTAATATAAAAGAACACGGTTGTCCTGAGCAGAAGTGTGAGCTTTTTCAGAGATTGCCCAAAATAAATAAATAAAAAAAAAGAGAAAAACTGAAATCTTTTTGCTGCGTATTGGCGTTTGCTTTATCTGAATGTTTTACACAATGATAAAGCATTTCGGGGATAATCTGGCTGCTTTGTGTGTTTGCGGCTTTGATCTCCACTTGGCCATAAGCGTCTCGCCTGTCTGTTTGTCTGCCACGCCTTTCTTATTTCCGCGATGATCCTCAAAAGACGTTTCTGATCATCAACAGATTAACAGAAGCAGAAGAAAATTTCACTTGATCTATTCTCAGACTGCTGCAAAATCTCAGGGTGGCAGCCATTTTTGTTCGGGATATCCTGCTATGTTGCAATCGATATTGACTGTCATCGGTTTTGTGGCCCAAAATAACTTGTCTTGGATGGATCTCGAGATGGGTCTTCTGCTCGGCGGAAGTTAAACATGTCAATCATATTCTGCTTTTCGGTGACCCACTAAGGCTCATCCACTAACAGCATGTACCGGTAGTCTTTTCGTCAATCCCGATTCCTCGATATTCAACGAAAGCAATTATTGCCAACAATTGTCTTAGCCATATCTAAAAAAATAGCTGTACCTAATCTGAGAAAGTTTAAATTGATCCTTGCATGTTAAAGCCTCCCGATGTATTTTATCTAGGTTGCCAAAATCGAACATTCCAAAGATCTGAGCTTCGCCATAATATCGTCATGCCAGGAGGTGATACGGATGAGGGGCGTGGTGGAGAAGCTCATGAAGAGCTGTCAGAGGATCTCTAGCGACATGGAGAACATGGTGAACGACCTGACAGGTATCCGCCGCCACCGCCAGCGGTCTCGTTCCTCCCCCTCCCCACAACTCCATCCCCACGTCCCAGCGGATCACCAGAGGTATACACCGCAACCGCCTGCCCCCTCCCCCACAACTCCACTTCCACCTGCCACAACTCCACTCCCACCTGCCACAACTCCACTCCCACCTGCCACAACTCCACTCCCACCTCCCATCGGATGACCAGAGGTATCCGCCGCCACCGCCTGCCCTCTCGTCCCTCCCCTCCCCCACAACTCCACTCCCACCTCCCAGCGGATCACCAGAGGTATCCACCGCCTGCCCTCTCGTCCCCCCCTCCCCCTCCCCACAACACCACTCCCACCTCCTATCGGATGACCAGAGGTATCCGCCGCCACCGCCTGCCCCCTCGTCCCCCCTCCCCCACAACTCCACTCCCACATGCCACAACTCCACTCACACCTCCCATCGGATGACCAGAGGTATCCGCCGCCACCGCCTGCCCTCTCGTCCCTCCCCTCCCCCACAACTCCACTCCCACCTCCCATCGGATCACCAGAGGTATCCACCGCCTGCCCTCTCGTCCCCCCTTCCCCCTCCCCACAACTCCACTCCCACCTCCCATCGGATGACCAGAGGTATCCACCGCCTGCCCTCTCGTCCGTCCCCCTCCCAACTCCCCTCCCACCTCCCAGCGGATCACCAGAGGTATCCACCGCCTGCCCTCTCGTCCCCCCCTCCCCCTCCCCACAACTCCACTCCCACCTACCAGCGGATCACCAGAGGTATCCACCGCCTGCCCTCTCGCCCCCCCTCCCCCTCCCCACAACTCCACTCCCACCTCCCAGCCGATCACCAGAGGTATCCGCCGCCACCGCCTGCCCCCTCGTCCCCCCTCCCCCACAACTCCACTCCCACATGCCACAACTCCACTCCCACCTCCCATCGGATGACCAGAGGTATCCGCCGCCACCGCCTGCCCTCTCGTCCCCCCTCCCCCACAACTCCACTCCCACCTGCCACAACTCCACTCCCACCTCCCATCGGATGACCAGAGGTATCCACCGCCTGCCCTCTCGTCCCTCCCCCTCGCCACAACTCCACTCCCACCTCTCATTCTCAATTCCTAGCGGATCCCAGGCCGCTGCGGTGACTAACACCACTGATTCCACCTTACCCCATTCCACTCGTAACTCCCACGGTGACCCCCACCACTCCCTCATCCCTCCCCCTACTCCGCTCCCATTTCTGAGAGGATCGCCGGCATTATCCGCCACTACTAACCCAGATTCCCCACCCTTACACCGTGACAAGCCCCAGCGGATCTCGATCGATATTGAGTACGTTGTGAACGACTTAGCAGGTATTCGCCACCTTCCTCCAATCTTACACTTTTGCGGAACACCTGTTGTTTGAACTCGAGCGAAAATATTCAGAAATTAATAAGTATAAAAAAAAAAAAAACAAGTAAGTGCTTTAGTTAAGTTGCGAAGTTGTTTATAAAAACGGTAGTATAGCACAGTTAAAAAAGCGTCACCGACAGTGTCAGTTTTCAACATGTTTCTCTCCGAGTGCCCTTTCAAAATTAGGGATGTACCATCGGGTGTTTCATATCAAATAACAATGTAAAAACACAGCGAGAGTGCCAGGTTGCGAGTGATCGTGATAACCAACTCTGCGATCTCTCTGCCATTATCGCTACAATCAGTAGTTTGCAATAGCCAATCAGATCAAATAACGTCTGGTGTCGATAGGAAGCCTGCTATCTGCTAATAGACGAGTGCTGCGGACATAGTATTTCGTCCGTGAAACATCAGAAACGATGCGACGTCGGTGTTACGTATTTATTTCTGATCAGTTGAAAAGTAGTTCCAGGGAGTTTATGTCTGAAAAAAAAGCCGGTGTATCCTGTTGCACTAACATTTGTGTTAGTTGATTAATTTGAAAGCACTGAAATACGGCGATGTTACGGTAATGTTTTTCTCTGTTTAGTGGGGTCATCGAGTGTCCCTGCCCATATCCACATCATGGCGACCATATTGATTTTTTTGTTGTAATGCCAAGTTTTGCGTTTTTGAAATGACCTGTTCAAAGCCACAAGTTGAATGTATACGTTTCTGCTGTCTTAACAGTCTGTTTGCGTGATTGCTGTGGTAAGTGTGATTTTTGTTATAATTGTGGTTGTTTGCTTTTCGTTGTAGGACACACATCGCTTGATGGTATATCGAGTGACCGAATATACATTGGTGAACAGCCCGAAATGTTAAACAAAGAGTGAGTACTCCGCTTTGTCATTTCTGCGTTCAGGAGGAAAGTGTTTTAATTGACCCACTTAATGACAAGCCATAACCTCTTCCCTTCCCTCCTTTTCGTTTCCGGTCAAAATGTAAATACAAAAGCGTAATGTCATTTGCAATGCTTGTCCTGCCAGGCCGCAAAACATGTTAAACTTTTAACGACCATACCGTCATAAAGCACCATGTTGTCTAAGTGTAAAAACGAAACGTGAAACAGTATGACAAGATGCACAGTACGAAGAGCGGGGTGGATGAGACGTATATAGTAAAAAAAAACTCCGGTTCAAAGTGATGTCAAATCAAGGTTAAATGCGAGGTGACCAGCCTAAACGCCAGGTCTGTGGAATATGTGAGATGGAATGACTAAATACACGACTGGATTTTATAATTATCCTGTTGTCCCTGTTGCAGGTTAAAACTGAAGCAATACCAGCTGATTGGACTGAACTGGTTAAAGATCATGCACGACGCAGAGTTAAATGGCATCTTAGGCGACGAAATGGTGAGAGTTCACAGCACAAGTTTGAAAATATAATGCACCCTGCCTAGTAAAGTATACCTTGGGGTCGGGGATGTCAGTCGGGGGGAGGGGGCAGTCAATCCTACTCTGTGATAAGAGCTGTTCCTTGGGGTTGGGAGGGGGGCAGTGAATCCTACTCTGTGATAAGAGCTGTTCCTTGGGGTTGGGAGGGGGGCAGTCAATCCTACTCTGTGATAAGAGCTGTTCCTTGGGTTTGGGGGGGGGGGGCAGTCTATCCTACTCTGTGATAAGAGCTGTTCCTTGGGGTTAGGAGGGGGGGGCAGTGAATCCTACTCTGTGATTAGAGCTGTTCCTTGGGGTTGGGGGGGGGGGGCAGTGAATCCTACTCTGTGATAAGAGCTGTTCCTTGGGGTTGGGGGGAGGGGGCAGTCAATCCTACTCTGTGATAAGAGCTGTTCCTTGGGGTGGGGGGGGGGGCAATCAATCCTGCTCTGTGGTAAGAGCTGTTCCTTGGGGTTGGGGGGGGGGGGCAGTCAATCCTACTGTGTGATAAGAGCTGTTCCTTGGGGTTGGGGGGGGGGGGCAGTCAATCCTACTCTGTGATAAGAGCTGTTCCTTGGGGTTGGGGGGGGGGGGAGTGAATCCTACTCTGTGATAAGAGCTGTTCCTTGGGGTTGGGGGGAGGGGGCAGTCAATCCTACTCTGTGATAAGAGCTGTTCCTTGGGGTGGGGGGGAGGCAATTAATCCTGCTCTGTGGTAAGAGCTGCTCCGTGGGGTTGGGGGGAGGGGGCAGTCAATCCTACTCTGTGATAAGAGCTGTTCCTTGGGGTTGGGGGGGGGGGGGGCAGTGAATCCTACTCTGTGATAAGAGCTGTTCCTTGGGGTTGGGTTTCGCTTTCTTTGGCGCGTTGTTCGGAGGACGCCCTGCACAATGTCTCCGGCATGCCCCACTGTAATAGTCCTGAGATATATCCTATAATCTAGTCTCTAAATCTCCCAATTCTGATATTTCCTTCCTTAGAAAAAAAAAAAAGAACAAAGAGCAAGAAACTAAAACAGTGTTTTATGTGCACAGGATGGTGATCACGTATCACGACTTGAGACAGAAAGTTTTGCAGAGGTACAGTTTTTAATATCAATGTTATCAGTGAATCTTCTTGATGATCTTTCAGTTGTGGCGTTACGCTTGTGTTGCAGGGCTTAGGAAAAACTGTACAGACCATAGCATTTTTAACGCATTTACTGGAGCAGGGCGAAAAAGGGCCACACATAATTATTGCGCCCTCGTCTACGCTGGGTAAGTAAACGCGCAAACATCTAAAAAGATTCTTTCACAATGCTTTCACAACGCGGTCGTATATTCTGTTCTCAGACTTGGTGATTTTAACACCAGCCCGGGGTTTAAATGACATGAGATAAAAAAATGAAATGGAGCAAAGAACGCACACATTTATAATAGGGCGAATTATATGTTCGTTGAATGCACTTAATGTCACTTAAAATATGACCGAGATGACGGGAAATTCAGTGAAATAATTGACGTGGTAGATCTGTGATTACATTTCTTTCCTGTTTGTGCCATCTCAAGATATCGCGTGTTTTCATAAAGGCCGCGATCGGAACGAATGTTTGTTATATCACTGTAATCACCATAACTCGTGCAGATAACTGGCTGCGGGAGCTGAAGCGCTGGAGTCCGCAGATCAAAGTGATCATGTATTACGGCTCGCAGGAGGAGAGGCGCGTGGTGCGCACGCAGATCATGACCGACCAGATGGACGAGTACCACGTCATGGTCACCACGTACGTCTTCCTGTCATTATTTCAGCGCTCCCTGTTTTTGCTTTGGCTTCTAGATTTCGTTTGAAAGCAAAACCGACAGGATTGCCACGGTCAGTGGAAAGTCAGGAAAGTCAGATGAAAAAAGTGATTCAGAAAAGGACAGGAAAAAAATGTAATGAGTCCGGAAAAACTGAGGAAAAATTTTCCCGAAAAGTCAGGAAAAGTCAGGAAATTCGATTATGAAATTTGTCAGTTTTTCAAATTTTTAATATTGCTGTCACTGTGTTTTATGTCCACGGTTAAGTTTACTAGATTTGCACTCCCAATGATGACTGTCAAAAGTTTTAGAACTTTCAGTGCTTTTTTCACATTGCCCGCAAAAACAAAACCCAAAGTGGAAGGCATTCTCCATGCTGTTTCATTGAAATTGTTTCTAATAGGCCGTTTCACTTTTC